>JAFMSR010000007.1:43107217-43130204 GCA_022818135.1 Saxidomus purpurata
CGTTTCGGCTTACTGTACGCTAGGACACTGTGCTTGTGGTTTCGGAGTAGAAGATTTTAAAAGGTTTTCCTATATACGACTATGTAAAACACGTGATACCCTGGGCAGGGCCAATATTGACCCAAGGAGAAAGATTTGAACAAACTCGGTAGAGGTCCAGTAGGCAATGCTGTGTACTTAATATCTAAGCTTTAAGCCTTGCGGTTTCAGATAATTGTTTCTATATAAGCCTATGTAAAATCAAGAGACCCCGGGCCATTTGCTTTTCAAAAGACATGAAAGATGGTGAAATACGGAAAAGAATGTTGTCACCGGAAATATATTCAGAAATGGTGCATGAATAATACGACTTGCGGTGTGCGAAATACAGTTGGTCGGGTTCCAATTGGGTCAGATGGTCTGGGGACTAAGTCCCTCTGAAGACGACGTTGCTTTCTTCTAGTTTCATGAAATAAAAACCAAAGCAGATAGAACAAACCAGAGAAAGTGACCGCATGCTATGAATACGGACAGGGCATTACCAGGCAGACTGTCCGGAAATGGGTTCCGGTGTCCCCTCCCGATGTAGAAAAAAAGAAAATCGTAAATTAAATGGAAAGATTTCAAACATTTTTTTTCTGCTTTAGTCCACATAGTTTCGACTATTGGAACAGAAAATTTCGACTATTGTATTGTTTTTCGCCAAAAGTTTTTTGAACGTGCTATTTCAGTTGACGAACATGCCGACGAAGTAAGTCTCAACATTTTTACTTCGGAGAAAGGTGTATTATATGTATACTGGACTTTTTTCTAGTATTAAATCATGTCATTATTTTCACGAATAGACAACGTAGAACAAAAAGCAAGCGGTCTAGGATGGCCATATTATATAGCTCATCTCAATAGCAATGCCCTCCACGCCGAGATCACAACAAGGTCAACACACCACACAAACCGTGATTCAGCTATAAACTCATATACATGTACAGGTATTCCTATTGTACCCAATTTAGTTCCAAATATCTGTTAAATATGTGTACCACTTCACAATGCTACACACTTAATACTTAAGTAAGTATAAGCTCTGAGCCTTGTGATTCTGACGAAAACATTTTTAAGATTTACAGACTGATGTAACATTGCATTATTTGATGCCCGGGGGGAGTCAATTTTTGACTCAAGGTGTATTATTTGAACAATGTTCAGAGAAGACCATGCACTAGACAATGCTTCATAGACATAACTATCTAAGATATGGGCCTTGTAACTTTTTATTAGAAGATTTTTAAAGTTTCAAAAATTTACATATAAGAATTATGTAACCTATAGGATGGGGCCTATTTAAACTTTTAAACTGCACTGCACTGCACTGCACTTCACTCTGCCCTGCCCTGCCCTGCCCTGCGCTGCGCTGTCCTGTCCCTGCAAGTTACATAGTACAATGATTTACTTCCCTTTGTTATAAATGTCACTTTGTTTAAAGTATATTAACGACCCTCAATGTGTGTTAATTCATGTATTAAAGTTACCATGTGGGGGTCTGTATTTCGTGGTTCATGAGATGTCAGCCGTCTAGCTGATCCTCGTAAACAATTGATTGCACACGTTATTACCCAGGTGTTAAATACTGGTATTTAATTAGGTTATCAAATAGATTAAAGTTTATATACGTATACGTGCATTGTTATTGTGAACACGCATATATGCCTATACATTGTATCATCGGTTCCAATTGTAAATCTAGCTTACTAGTATATATGGAGTAAGGAACTGTAACGAGCTTCACGAAGCAGGTCAAAGCTAGACTTGTGATCCAGAGGTCGCATGCAAGCTCGACCCCCCTCACCCCTACTATACACATCGAAGGTACGGTGAATGTAAAACAACCAGCTTTGTTTATGGAACTGGGACACTATATCTTAGACACTCCTCGGGGACCTAAAAAATTCATTGACAATCGGCACTAAGGATAAAACTCGAATACGATATGGAAGAGCTGCATGTATATTGCGTTGCATGCCAGAAACATGTCGTGGTGTCACATGTATATAGTAAGTACACGTACGTCACGTTAGACGACGTTGATAAAGCCACGAGGACTTGCAATACGGGTACTGGAAACAAAGAATATATCAAAAGTGCATGGTCATTTAGGAACTCAATAGTCCTGCAGTGGTCTAGATTACCTATCCGGAGGTCCCCGGTTCGAATCCCGGCCGGGGAACTGGCCATTTCAGAAACGCTTTTCAGTGTTTCCAACCTACCTAGAGATGAGTTGGTTAGAAATACACGTGTATTGGTGCTATACACCGTGCACGTACAAAAGAACCAAGGGGTTTATTCGTAAAAGAGCTAGGACCTGGTTCCCGGATTCCCTTTTATCTGCATTTGTCTCTTCAACTTGCGCCTGTCAGGAGTCTTGGCAAGTTCACCCGAGGAGAAGCGAGTATTCTCTAACAGGTACTTCGTTTTGTGCAATTTTGTACATGTAACTTATATTTCTATTATATTTATGCTTTTAATTTCATGTAAAAGAAACTTCAATAAACATTTCATTCATTCATTGATTCTTCGATTGATTGATTGATTGATTGATTGATTGATTGATTGATTGATTGATTGATTGATTGATTGATTGATTGATTGATTGATTGATTGATTGATTGATTGATTGATAAAGACCGCCCGTCAAAACAAAGAAAAGTGGTCTATGTTCATAGACTCGAAAGTAATAAAATGAGGTCTTGTGGCCCTAAAATTCAACATGGCTATAGCCTCGAGTGCACAGCACGGCAAAATGTTCATCCGCTTTTGGACGTAATTAAAGCATACCCATGAACTCTTTACGAAAAATCCCTATTAAATGTCGATAGTTTAATCAAAGTAACAAACATGTGTTATAATGTATTTATTAATCAAGCTAAAGAAATACAATGTTCTTCACTATAAATTATAGTATACCCTATTTATTGTGTAAAACGGCGTGCAGTGCCGATTGATAAAAATTGAATATAGTTTAATTAGGAACGATGGTCTAATGGTTCATTCTATGTACAAAATCAAGTGTTTATTCAAACCGTTTGTTTAAGGCGAGCTTTTAAACATATGGAAGTGCAATACTGAAGGGTTTAACGTCAGCGTTAATGATTAATTCGGTTATAAATTGATTAATTTTAGAAAAAAAACGAAAACCTGTAAATATTTAGGTAGTCAAGCTTTAGGACATAATGAATGGTATTACCGCTCCATCTTGAAGATCATGGAATTATAAATGGTATCTCATATCAAACTAAAGACAGCGGATTTTCTTTTCCGTCATTATTTTGAAGTAAAATTAAATTTCAAGACACATTTTGAACAAGATGAAATAGCTTAAGTATTAACCATATTATACAGTCGAAAAAGGGTAAAACAAAAGTAAATACAAATGTAATTCTAAACAACGTGGATTTCGAAGCATTTTTTCAACTTTTGATTTCTGTTATCTTTAGAGAATGGCTCGAGATGGTGTGACGGACGCAGACGGCGGAACAAAAGATGGAATTTCATGACGTTATGTATTGAAAAGGTAGGTGTTGTTATATTCTAGATTCTGACAGGAAGTTCTTCTAGGATCTAAGTCCGTAAGAATCTTCCGTCCAGGGTTCCTACAAAAAAAAGTTTGAATATTTTTTTATTTTTGGAGGGGGGAGGGTATGGGGCGAGTTTTACGCCCGTTTCAAACAGTATTTCAGTTATTTATAGGCGAACAGTTTGTATCTACCCACCGTCCCTGAAACGGACCAGTGCAAGACTCCAACCCACCGTAAGAAATGGCATACTTACTCACGTATTAATTAAGAGTTGGACCGGTAGCTGGACTCGAACCCATAACTCCCAATCACCGAGATGAACAGTGATGTCGATACAGATACTTCAACCATTCGACCATGGAGGAGTGTCTTCAAGATTTCTGTCCTCGACAAGGGATTACACATTATGTATGCGCAATTACTGTACACTTTTATTATTCTAATATTTATTTTGCGTCGACTGTCTATAGACTTAAGTCCTTCAAACTTAATAACTGGTAGAGATCCAATGACTACTCCCTTGAGTGCTGAAAAATGTCGATTTGCTGAGTTAACACAAGCTCTAACTCTGTCTGTCCGTCCGTCCGTCTTTCTGTCTGAATATGTTATTTTCCCGCGATTTACGATATTTTTTTTCTGGTTTAACACCCGTTTTTAACAGTATTTCGGTCATATACAGGCGGGCAATTTACCTAACTGTTGTTCCTGTGAAGGACCATAACTAGACCCATGTCCTCGGTAAGAAACTGCCAACGATGAACATGCCACTTGCCTTTACCATTCGTTAACATGCACCCTTTTGTTGCACTCAAAGTATAATTTATTATTTTGGTTATTGACCCCTTAAAATTCAGTTCAGTCAAAATAATTCAACTGAGCGTAAAATTTATTTTTTTGCTCAATATTGACTGCTTGCTGCGCAAGATAGGTCATTCGGGTGAAATTTTTTCTTTCTTTTGCAAGTGCATACATATCGATCCTTCATTGACAAAAATGATATCATTTTATACGGACAATACTTACATCGTATTTGCGTGAAGCGCGTTCAGTCACTCGTTGAGGTCATTCTTTTCAGTGGTATGAAAAATATCGTATGAACAGGTTTAATTAAATAATATGGATATACCGTATCATAAACTTGTCTCGTGCGTGTATATATAGCGTAATGCCATGAGTTAGCAGAAAATTAATTAATGAAATAATAAAATAATTTGTGTGAAATTATTCAGGATTATAAGTTAAGGTTTGGAACTTAAAAACATTTTTTTCCTGTAAATCGTTTTTGTTAATTTAAAAAAAATGTTGACATATTTGGTTAAAATAAATTTTATCGTGATGATCATGTATAATTATGTATAGTTAGGTTTGCCAACTCGATCGTTTTGTTTTAGTCCAATTTATCGTGTCATTGGATTTGAGGTGGCCACGGGATTTCAACAAACTATGACTTATCATTGATACAGAATTGATCGTCTCCAAAAACTTTGTTAAATTCCTCTAAATCGATATCTTTTATCAAAACCTCAACAGTGCTTACTTTTCTTATTTTATGTTATTGATCAATGGAGTAAATAGCATTTTATTTGCTGTATATCGCAGTTAATTAAAATTTGTTTCCATTTGGGCATTATATATACATTCCAAGTCGTCTGCTTTATTTATTATCAACTGATCAGCTTTTCATTTTGATAACAGTGGTCGTTATATATTTACAGGATAATACCAGAAGTTTCCAAATGAAGGATATATAACTTGAATATCGTGATTCTTTGAATTGAAAATAATACAATGACAGCGGAGTTACCATCACTCGACTTGGCCGGGGACACCCCCGAGTGCAGTGTCCCAAAACGTGCTGGATCACGACAAAACGTGAAATCAGCCATCGAGTCTTCCCGCAGCAGACGTGATCCTGAGGACGATTTGCTGGAATGTACAAATAACAGAAAAGGGAAAAGGAATAGTGATGGTCAAGTGTTGCAAGTCAAATTTGCAGATGATTTAGTAGTTCCAACTGTTGAAATTAAGAAGCCGGTTCCTATGGTACCCGGTTCCAACTCCTTCGTTAATGTAGACCACACTCACTATGAGCAATGGGCTAGGGTACCAGCTACGGGTAAAAAAGTCACGAAAAGTACGTTGCTACGTGGGATTCAGCAGCTGAAAGCCAGAATGAAACGAGAAGAGACCAACATGGAGATTGTCGGACTTGGAAAACAACAAAACGGACCAAGAAATGAGCAACATTTACTAGAGTCTGAAGAAAACAAATATCATATCAAAGAACTGAAAAGAAACATTTTGCTAACTTCAGACAAAGTTCCTGAAGATAAATATATACAGGTTCGCCGGGACAGGACACAGTCAGCTATAGAAAATGTTGTTTTAAAGACCGCAGGTCCGCCTAGGAACCAGTTGAAACCGAATTCACAGGTGATAGACTCAGGCGTTTTCAAGCTAGAAAACGATAGTGCCACACCGGATGCGGAAGTAAGACTAAGTCGCAATAATGACCGCGATTCGGCAAAATTACGACATGGGGTATCGAGAATACGGGACAGAAGCGCTTTTCCGATTTCAGTATATCAACCAATCAATATTAACGATCATATTTTCCTCATAAATGAACCTGCCAAAGACAGCGATATGTCGAATTTAAATAAAACTGAGCTTGGTGATAAGAAAGAAACACGGACGTCAACCATGCTTGTTTTGACGGACAAATCAAAGCAAAAGGCAGTTTTAAAAAAAGCGCCTGAACTTCATGTTCATCTGGATATGATTCTCGGAGGAAAACCCGTCAACGTTAGGAATAGTTTCCAGAGGTCAAAGACGATGGCGGGAGGACTTTTGCCATCCAGAACTCAGAAAAGGACACAGTTCGTAGTATCTAGTGCTGAATTATATGATTTCTCGCAATTAGCAGAAATCCGGCATTCGATGGCGGATAAACTTTTGGAGCGCAGTAAAACTGATTTTTTATTACCAAATAAGTCTATAAGAAATGGGTATAAAGTTTATAACGAATAATATATACGTGCATTTAGTGCTCTGTTATGTACGTATCATTGATTGAAATTACTTTCAAAATGCTGACAGATATTCATTACACGGTAGCACAAGCGGTATCATTACCAGAATTTATAAAGCATTTCATTGAATAGTTTCCCTTCTTTATTTGTGAGTCCGTGCCTAACCTGGAACAGCAATTCGATATTTAGATCGACATCGGTCCCAGTGATAATAAAACCTTTTCATGCTCAACCCAGTTTGAGCATGAAATGTTTCTCACCTGTAGGTTTGTGCATATCAAAAAATTGAAGAAAAGCCATTTTGAAAGCAATTTAAAACTCTTCTAGAAAGCATGCAAGACATACTTTTTTAAAGAATTCATTACATGTTTTAACTTTTAATTTATTCAAATTTTGAACAGTATAAAAATGTTTGTGAGCCTGGTGGCTATGATTTCGCAAGTCAGAGGGCGAAGGGAATTTGTTTATTTGCTTTAATAGAGCAACACAATAGTAAATTACAACAGACAAAAGGACACATAATTATACAGTTAATGGAAATGATACAAATTCATTAAAAATGCCTTCAAAAAATTATCTCTTTGCATATATATTTGAGACTCCGCATACAAATGTGTTGAATGCGTTTACTCTACATTTTAGTACTTTATGAAAATAATCAAAATACGATGTACCCTAAATGCAGCGGTATGTCGTTTAACCATCCTAAAATACTTTCAACATGATTGACGAGTAAAGCTTCTGGATTTCATAACGTCGCACCTGTTCTATCTTAATGGTTATAAAATGAGCGGGCATTTAAATTTGGTGGCAAGAGCCTGTTCTGAAGTTCTTGCTTTCGTTCCTCCATCCTTTTCATCTTTCCTTCATACTTATTCCTCATCTCTTCTTCTTTCTGTTCTCTGCGTCTAAGCACTAACAGGCGTTTTTCATCTGTCATTCTAGCTTTACGCACTTTTTCTTGAAGATTCAGAGCCACAATAATACCAGCCATAATTTCCCTAAAAAACCATAAGATATAGCAAATGAAGAACTAAGATCATCTAGGAAATTGTAACAAAACAGCACGTTAAACGTTGTTGTTGTAGGAGTTTAACGTCCGTTCTAACCGTATGTTTGGTCATTTTAACAGGCGGGCAGTTCACCTAAGCATCGTTCCTGGGAAGAACCAGTACAATACTCCAATCCTCCGTAAGAAACTGCCAACGTTCTCACATAAAAAGACATGGTCGGTAGCGAGACTCGAACCCATGACCCTCAATCAATGAGAGTTAACATTTCAAGTCAGCGTCAGAAGTGTTGAATATTACATCGAATGAGTCGGATTGTTTTAATAACCAAAAACTGATGTACATTTCAATAAATAGTTTGACCCACATCCCTGTTGAAGGAGTTTTCATAATCGATATTTGTAATATATGCCACAAGTGCCACAGCAGTTTCTATCAATTTGTGTCAACTCGATTGCCATACAGGCTATATTCAAAATAGCCCAGAATATTAATTACTCCCAGGGCACCCCAATGACTCAATGGTAATATAGAAAGACATATACTCCATTCATTAATTTGTTCAAATGTACAATGAGCTGTATGTCTGCTGTTAATGAAAATCGATTTCTTAAAATTTCTCCTTCATAAACGCTGAGAATCCAAGATGGAGGCCAAATTGATGGCTGTCAAAAATATTTCCTCTAGATCAATATTCAATCGGAATGAAAATTTTAATTATATTCATTATATTTTGTTTATACGTATAGACATGTTCATTATTCTATATGTGTATACATCAGTGATCAATGTTTATCTTTTAAATAATGATTGGTCAGTTTGAACGGTAACATAACTTTGGCGGTCCGGTTAGCGCACTCGCTTCTCACCACTGCAACCCGGGTTCGATCCCGTCTTGGGCAGTATGCCGCTGATGGTAGGAGGTCACAGGACCGTACAGGTGGGTTTTCTCCAGTTTATCCGGTTTCCTCCCACAGTAAGGCCACCATACGCTAACACCTGTTCAAACGCTCGCGTTAGCTTATGTTTGTTGTTATTTGTATTTTGCCGACTTTAAATAAAGAATATTATTATCATTATCATTATCATCATCATCATCATCATCATTATTATTATTATTATTATTATTATTAACTTGAAAATTGATGTTTTAAGTGATAAACCTATAGTCATGACAATACAAGGACATATTAACTCGTACAACTCACAGGGCGACTAAGTATGGAGTGCAGCTCGCACTAACTTAAGTGCGCAACACGGATGATCACCCTAAGTATAAAAGAAAACCAAACCATCAAAATAACACAAAATGAGAAACTATTTCTAAACATCTGCATCTGACCTCTCGTCTAAAAATCTTTATAACGAACAAGTCCATAATTAAATTGATGATTTTAAGAATAAAAAGCGTTTATTCCTTAAAATGCTCGATGTTCGGGCCAGCAGAATTTTCAAGTTTCGATCATCAACTATCTCGCTTTCAGAGTAGGGGGCCTAATTATAGCAATAAAGCTACAAAATAAACGTACCTTTCTATTGATCTTAAAGAATCAGTTGATGATTTTGATTTAATTTCAAATCCTGGCCATATTTTGTCTTTGTGTTCACCCTGTTCTCCAGCATCTTCTAGCGGTGCGTAAAATGCAAGCCCGCTCTTCCCAAAGTGTGGAGAAAAACAATCTTCATGTACAGCATTTTGCTCGTCTTGCTTCAACTTATTTATCTGGACATTAATCGGTTCTTTGTCTATCTTTTTATCATTGTCTGACAATGGAAAAAGTTTGGTAGTCACGTTTCCCATTTTATATAAATCAACAATGACGTCTTTGTTTTTATAGTTTCCTTTGACTCTTTGCTTAATGACGTCATTTCTTTTTCAAAACGTGGACCGGAAATGATATTTGAATGCAGAGTCATGCATTCTTTCGCAGACAGTCACTTGAATTTTATCAGTCTTAATTCAGAGTTGCCACCCCATGCATCTACGCTTAGCATTATTGCAAGACTGAAAAGGAACGATAACTCTCGACAGACGGGTTTGGATTTTATACTTGAACCCTATATTAGAAAAATAGATCTAGATTTACAACCGTCTTCATTTTACAGTCGAATGATACACTGTAAATAAATCCATGTTTTTGACCGATCAGCCATACAAACTGGGTTTTCAAGACATCTAAACATAAAGTAATCTCCACACAGAATTTAATACTTATAAAATACAACCTGTATATAATCTCTCTTTTTGTGCTTTTATTCTTTTCTCACTTGTCAGTTTACGCGCGTCAATGTCTTAGTCCTCGCGAGAGGTTTGACAATACGGAAGATAGATAGATAAGATATAACACGCCCATCTTGTTTGTTTTCACTGTATTTTTTGGTTGTGGTTTCCAGTTCCATTGTAGTTCTTGTTGGCATTTTTGTTATATAAGTTTAACGCCCGTTCCAACCATATTTCGGTCATTTTTACAGGCGGGATTTCTTGTTGGCATACATAATTAGTATCAGTATATTTATGTATCAGGAATGCCCCCTTTCGATTGCGAAACAAGCTTCTACTTAGGTGGAGACTTCCACCTCGAAGAGAGATAGGTAATGTCTTTCCTAAGGACACTATCAAAATGAATGTGGTAGGAATCGAACCTGGGAACCCACAGATTCGGTCCGGAAAGCATTTTTCTAAAAAGTAAAATAATAATGCCTAACAGAAACAGGACCCCCCCCGCACCGCCTCCCCCCGCGCCTACATGTATGCAGAGTAGGCATTAGCAGTAAAGTATGGACATCAACATTTTAAATATAAAAACAGGTTAAAAACAGAGCAGGTTTTTAGGGGGACACATGTTCAACCTGGCACACTGCCTAGCTGAACTGTTTCGCATCAAGAGAGACAATATTCTCAGGAAGCGAGTTCCAATGGACTTTAGTAGGCCTAGTGCGAGGGAAAAAAGAATTGACTTATACGAAATCGGAGGCTGTTCAAGGAGTTGTCTGCTGTAGGCCATTGAGTGGGATAGACGACTTCTTTTTGTATTTGGCTGTAGGTAGTTTACGGATGGAATTGCAACTAAAGTTTAGGTTATGCGTGATGTTATAAAGCATAACCAGTCTTTGATCAATATACCTCATGTTGATATGTTTACATGTCTTGAGTGAATAAAGATATTTGATTTGATTTGATCAATGCGCAAAACTCGCGCCCATATCTGGCCTCGACAACTGTGTGAACTATGTGCCAAATATAGGGAATATAAATATGTCGTTTCCTTGGTTAGCTATTTTAAACTATCACACAACCAAGCACATGTGGTGCTGACTGCGTATACATGTATGCACATTATTTAAATGGAAATGCAAACTTCAGACTCAACGCACGCCGAGAGAATGACAAAACTCATGCAACATAGCCTTTGTCATGTTTTATTTCCTCCTTATGTTTGTTCACGTTATGTACTTTTAACAGACCTAAAAACTTGTTTTAAAATGTGTTAACTGTAAACTATATTTTAATTATCCTAAATACATAAAATATTTACAATTGTAATCTTCAAGAAAAACATTTTCCCAAGCGGGGAATCGAACCCCGGCCGCCGCGGTGAGAGCGCGGAATCCTAACCACTAGACCACTTGGGAAGTTACGATATTCAGTTGAAAATGTATAATATATACATTGTACATGGATGGAACAAATCATGTTAATCGAATGACACCTTTAGTAATTATCGTTTCACGTCTTCACGTCTTAACTGCACTTTTCTAAATGATCTTAATATATGTTCTTAGACATAGTTAAATGGTATAAACCATACTTATTGAAACACTTTTGTAAAAATAAAGCACAGATCTATAGAAAATGAAGCGTAAACTTAGTCGGGGTTCTATCTAAATTTCTGCTTTTTCAATCAAACGAACCGGAAAAAAACAAAATGGAAGAAAATGCAGAGGAAATTTGACATTTCTAAATTTAGACGTTTCGGAATAATTACACAGCATAATGTAAAATCAGTTTCGGGAGGAAATAAAAAGAATGGCTTCTCAATCTCAAGAAAATTGTCAGTGGCTCTCTGTTAGTGAAGAGACATTGTTTTTGCACGATGGTTTAATGCGCGTTACAGATCTGGTTGAACTTCCAAGGGATGTAAACAACGCACAGGATTCGGAGAACGAAGTCATTTCTTTCGATTTGAAAAATCCATCAGAACTAAGCGATCTTCTACTGGCAGTTTGTGGTACTCACAATAATGCTTATGCTAAGCTTCTAGAATACAGATTGAATGCCCTTAGAGGTCTGTGGAGTGCACAGAAACAGCTGTCATCTGAAGAAGAAAGTGAAAAAGAAAGTAGCTGCACTGAGGAAACCATAGCACTTCTTAAGAAGCAGGGCTTATGGAAAGAACCAGAGCAAGCATCCTTCTCTACCAGGGTCAGTGTGCTGCTGGTTTTGCCACTGCTGCAGTCTCAGAGTCGCATTGACCCTAATTTATGTGGTGTGACCTCTGGAGTGTTACTCGGATGTTTGAAAGATTGTTCTCCACTCAGCCTTGCGAAAGAGCCAGGAGACTGTTTGAAAGGTCTAGAAAACTTGTTGTGCAGCTGGCTTGGAGAACAGAATGATTCAGCTAACAGTTACGTAGTCGAGGACAAGCTACATAGGAAAACGATTGCATCAGCTTTAGTTGCACTAGCCTGTGCAAGGTATTTATTTGAATATATGTAAAAGGGTTGAACATGTTTCTGAACTTTGTGAAAGGTCTTTGTCATCTGAACATGCCTTAATAAAGTAAATGACATCATTTTTAAAAAAAATTTCCATAGCTTAATTTCAGAACTTTTATGATTCTTCTGTGATTACTAGTCTCAGTGCCTGTCTGTGCAAATGCATGCTTTATGTATATTTTCAAGAAGTCAACTGTTTTACCATAAAGTTAAATTTCAGATATTAGCTCAGAGCTACAGATAAGCTGCGTATTTGCGTAAATACGCAAACAAAATCGGCAAAAAAGCAATTGAAATAGCAACCCTAGCGTACAGAAAAGCAAAGGAAAATAAGTTTACGCATTTGCTTTTAAAATCGCTACGTATCGAAAGTAAATGAACTGAAATCGTATTTACAGACTGTTCCAGCGAGCAATGACTTTCCACTAAATAGCGAACATTGAATCGGCAGGGATAATCCTTTTCGTATGTTGCATTTTTTAATCAAGTTGTAAACCAGTCTCGGCAGAGATCCGGCTTCATTTTGTAAACAAGTTTTGTCCTGATACGCAAATGATTTTCTTAAAAAAGCAATTGCTTTCTGGAAAAAAAGCAAATGATCAAAATATAATGGGGTAAAAAAAAATGTTACTCATTTGAAAACTAAAAAAAGCAATTGGTGAAAAAGTAATGGGGTAAATACCCAATTACACCAAAACCTTATCTGTAGCTCAGTTAGCTGATGACAATGTACATTGTATATTAAAATAAAAATGCTAGTAACTTCTTCCTTTTTCGACCATTAGTCGACTGTCGTGCCTTTTTGGCTCAACTCGACTATTCAAAGAGTAGGGGAACTATCATACTTACATCTCAGCGTTGACATCAAACCTTGGTTAAAATCATTTAAAAAAACCATTACAGTTATTGCTTTGAAATTTACAATACTTATTTACCATCATTACCTCCTGGCCCATCAACAGACAAGAGTATATACATTGTAAGTCTATGAAGGTTTTTGTCAGAATTATGGACCTTAGAAAATACATTAAGTTAATCTTGGTAAAATCCACTTATTGACTTAACCTTTTAAGATATTGCTTTGAAACTTTGAATACTTGTTTCCATCATACTCCCATCTGTAGGCAAGAGAAGGTAACTCTTGAGAATTTCTTATGAATTATGGCCCTTTTCTACTTAGAATCTTGGTTAAGTTTTTCTTACCAGTCCTTTTATTGAGATATTACTTTGAAAGTTGGAGTACTGTTTTAGCATCATGACACCCATCTGTAAGCAAGAGCAGATAACTCGGTCAAAAGTAATTTTTATTTAACTTAGAAGTTCCAAGTTACTGTCTTTTATTTTATTTTATACAAATTTATTTTAGTTTGATTACAAAGAAAGCTCCATAGCTTATTGAATCGCTCTCGAACAATCTTTCCAGATATCATTCTTTAGTGTCTTTTGTGCAAGGCACTGTCATGCAGTTATCTCAGTAACCACTGAAGGTATTGATTTGAAACTTTGTTACAGTGCTCACGGGTAACAAATGATAGCTGGTACATCATGTACATTAGATAACTTTTGACTTAATATCTTGCTACTTACAACCCTTGTTTACACTTTGAAAATACACAGATTCTTGTTTTGCTTTTTACGGACAAAAGTTTTTTAATGCTTTAGTCCCTGGATTTGACTGGTTATGGCAAAGACATTGTATACATGGTTTATGGATCTATGGCAAGCACTGTCTAATCATCAGTCTAATGGAGAGCTCTTGATACTCTTATTCTGATGATGCCAAATGATAACTATTCAATAAATTTTTATCTTTGGTTAAGAACCTACCATTTTAAGTAGCAATTATTTTCTTACTTGATTCTCATCTAGTCTGTCACTGGATATTTTAATTTCAGGTTCTAATTACTTAGATCATAGATTGGATAGATCCATATACCATGTATACAATGTCTATGCCATAACCAGTCAAATCCAGGGACTAAAGCATTAAGTAGTGCCCACTGTTTTTACTCATTTGTTGACATTCTTTTTATCAGTAATTGTCATTTTAACCATGATATGATTTATTATCAACAGAGGACATTTGAAGACATTCATCCACACTGTTCACCTTCTGTTGACACTAAAGGATATCGATGCTTTACCGGTAGCTGACATTCTAGAGAAGCTTCTAGAGACAGAGGGAGGGCCCGGACATGTACCAGCACTTCTTGGCAGCAAGCATATCCTCTGCTGGGGCTTTGAAGACCTGCTGAGTGGTACCGAAAAAGAGTCTGGGGAGAAAGACAAAGGTATTTTGTCTCAGTGTTACCCAATGCACATGTCCATGTTTGCATATTTATATAATAAAGGGATACCTAGATTTTGTTTTAGCCCTTCAAAGCTTTGAATACCTCTGTGACATGTCTGTCAAGGACTGGCAAGGGACTCCGTGGCATGATTTACATTTATGCCAATTTTTAACACAGATCAGTTAAATATTTGAAAGGATATCAGATTTATATTAATCATAAAATGTTTCAACAACGGTACAGAATGAAACAGTCACTGAGTATATGACTGAACTATGATCTATAATACATGATGAAAAATTTGCAATTTGTGGACAGACAGACTTATCCACGAATTTTAAATTGACGAAAGGAGAATTCTCTAATGGTAAAATAATGTGAAATGACTCTTTTTTTTTTTAAATTAGCAATTTAGGAATTTCGTAAAAATAGCAAAAAATAAATCATTGCCAATATTACCCAATTAAAGTTTGTAAATAGATTCAGGGGTGGTTCACACCTCATTTTCAGACTTTAAGCCTGTTTTATTTGTGAAGAATCTTTATAATTTGTACAATGTATTATATGTATGTGTTCTTATTGCAGCTGATGGAGAAATTGGTAGAAGTTTAGCTTCGGATGGAATATTTCTTTACACAACTAATGCCTGTGGTAAAGGATTGGCAAAAGTTGGCTCAGGTCTTCATGGCACCCTAAGGTTTGTTGAAAATTCTTGGCATCAAATTATGCAAACTGCTTGAAAGGACTGGCAGGTTTAATTTAGACCTCCCTTGCTGTTTTCCAATGTCACCAAATGTAACAAATTCTTCAGAGTAGCAACTGAAATTTTTAATTTGTGATGGAAATTTGTTCCACATCAACCGAAAGAACTGTTTTTTCCAAAAGCCTAGGTTTGATAAGTCATGGATTAGTTGTAGAACTAGATGGAAAGAATCATTCTTCATACATGCCAGTGTGCACTACTGTAGTTTGTTTTGTAAATTGTAAAGTTAAACTTAATTAACACATATGTCTGAAATAGTGATGTTGGTTTATATATATGTAAGGTCAAGTGAAACTGCTGCTTGTCTTGGTAATAGTGGAGTAATAAACTTACTGTTGTACATAACCCATGAAACATCCTGTTAAGTTCAAGAGAGTTGCAAGAAATTGAGCTTTCAGTTACAGGAAAAGTACTTACAACAGGAAGTAAATTGAGCTTTCATTTCAAATCTAGAATTTACTTCCTGTACAGAAATATATAAGTATATTACACTTTATCTTTAGATTTTGAAATAAATCTGTACTTTTTGGTCAAACACATTTTAACTACTCCATGACTTGAAACTACTCTTTTAAAGAGATTATAGTGTTCAAAGTGACCACCATTATTTCAAGAAAAAGATTAATCACTGATTTATACACCTTGAATGATGAAACTTTTCCATTATTATAAACAATATAGGGATCTGTGTGTTGGTTTCATTCCCATTGAATATAGAGGAAATCTGTGAAAATCATTTTTGACTATCCTACTTTTTCCTAGTCAAAAATTGAAAATCCAACCATTTGGTTATGTTTATGTTTATTTATATCTGTCATTAAGACAAATCCCTCAGCATAATTTGTTTCTTAGAAGAAAAAAATTCACATGTTTTTAAAGCATCTAGTACTATGTTTTAGGCTTCATTCTTGACAATAATTCAATATTGCCATTTTGACTGGTAATGCAACTTTAAATATTGCTGTTTATTTTACTTTATATACTCAAATTATACCTGATGGTAAAGTTGTTGACAGAGCAGGCCCTGATTTCATGAAAATACTTAAGTAATTGCTCAGCTGAGTAAGTTATTTTAAAGTCTAATTGTCACTAAAAATAAGGATATTTTTTATTGTCATTTTTTACGTAGTTTATTTTTTAATGAAATTAACATGTTGAATTAAACAAATGTATAATACTAAATGCAAGTCAGATGTAATGAAAAATACATTTGAGTACAACTCAAGAATTTGAAGAATTTACTTATATTAATTACTTGCTATGAAACAACATTTCCTTCTGAAATACTGACAAGTGTATATAAATGTAATAAATGGGTGAATATGATTCTGACAAACTTTAATTCTTTAAATTAATATACTCGGAAGGGGCTGATAAGTGTTGAAATAAGTTGAGCATGTTACTGAGTAATTACTTAAGTATTTTCGTGAAATCGGGGCTAGGAAAGTTTGTTTTTCATGTACTTATTTTTGTTAAAGTAAAATCAGTTGTAAATATTTTCACTTCAGAGGGTATGTTTATGCAAGAAACCTGGAAATCGGCCCTGGAAAGGTAGCCCTTGGTGATAAATCTCTCCTATACCGACCACAGTCATTTGACACAGAAGCAGATGTACAGAACTTCTTCCAGATTCTAGACAGGCATACTCTACAGGTTTGAGTAAATCTTTAGATCTAAAGACGAGAAAGAAACGTGAAAAGAATGTTTCAATGGATATTTAAGTTCTACTTTGCTTATGTAAACTTGCCTCTAAGGTTGAGTGGTTACGGTTGCTGATTTATAAGCACTAAACCTTTTTAGCTTACCTGCCTTTGCCAGGGTGAGCTTTTCTAATCGATGATTGTCCGTCGTCTGTTGTCCGTCAACATTTTGATTTAAATGACATCTCCTCTGAAACTACTTGGCCAATGTTGATGAAACTATGCCGGGATGTTCCTTGCATAAAGCTCTACCAAAATTATTCAAAGAATTCCATTGCATGCAGAACTCTGGTTGCTATGGCAACAATAGGAAAAACTTTAAAAATCTTCTGCTCTGAAACCACAAGGCCTAGAGCATAGATATTTCGCATGTAGCATTAGCTAGTGGACCTCTACCAAGATTGTTCAAATTATGCCCCTGGGGTCGAAATTGACCTTTCCCGGCGGGGTCACTTGTTTTACAAAGACGTATACAGGAAAAACCTATTTGGTATATAACATTGTCTAGTGATCTTACACCAGGCAAGTGGACTTGAACCAAGGTGAGCAATATAGGGCCATCTTGGCCCTCTTGTTTTCTGATTGTGATGGTTTCAAGCCCTGCCTCTCTGACTTGATTCTTTATGTGAGAAAGTTTGCAGTGGATTGGAGTGTAGTACTGGTTATTCCCACCCAGGACTTCGATAAAAGTAGACGTTTCAGTTCTGGACCAAATTATGACTTCAAGAACCAATTCATGTGTCTAAAAAGCCATTTTGAATAGGTTCGAGAATTTTGACATGTTCAGTCCCTAAATGGTCATAAATGTGTTTAAATTCACAATACACATAGGTAAACTGTCTGCCAGTGCCAGTGCATAACTGAGATACTGTTTAAATAGATGTTAAATCTCAAGCATAAAAACTACTACAACAACAACAAAAGAAGTCTTTTACAGAAAAATGGCAGTGTGAGGGACCTATTGGATTTTGATTATTGCTGTTCATTTAGAAAATGTCTTGTTTGATATTACAGCCAGCGAAAACTATACCAAAACCAGAGGCATTTGTAGAAACTGGACCATGTACCACTATAGCGTTTTGTAGTGATGGCTCATACTTTTACTGGGTTTGGTGCCCAGCTTTGTTATCAGACAAGAATGCAAAAGGGGTACCAGTCTACTGTGAGACTTTCCAATTTCACGTGAGTACTGTGTAATGTGGAAGCTGTGTTTGATTTATGCTGTCTTTGAGTTTTAAAGTTCAAGTTATGTCAGTTAGAACAGGCAAGTGCTTGAATGAATGACTGTGTCTTTAGAGATTCCTTGATTTGATCTACCTCCATGCTGGAATGGTTAAAATCATTGACTTAAAATTATTAAATGTCTCATTGATTAAGGGTGATGGGTTCAAGCCCCGTTAACGACATGACCCTTTATACATGTTTGAGGAAGTTCGCAGTTTCTTCAAAGGAAAGGAGTCTGGTACTGATCCTGAAAAGCTGTTGAGACATCAGTTATACAGTGTACCTAAGAAATATTCAGATTCTTCATCCAAACAATGTTGAAAGCAGTAATTGTTGATAGTCTTAGCTAACGGTGTAGACTATGGTTCATGTATATTTAAATTATAGTCTACACCACTAACTTCTAGGAAGGCAACTTTACCTTGTATACTGTAAAAGTCTTTTTTTCCGCAAGGTTTTTATTTTGGTGCATGAAGCACTTTGCAAAAAAGCTCATTAAAATAGCAAACAATGATTATATACATATATATGTACATGTATATAAAATAGTGCTCACATGCAAAAATTTGAAAACTTGAGAATAAACAAAAATGAGGAAAATCGCAAAAATAAACAACTATGGCACATAAAAACCTTTACAGTACCGTTTTGAATACTAGCTGTTAACATAGTAAAATGGAGAAGTGTGAGTCAGGGTTAAACAGTACAGGGAATGTTGACATAAATCATTATGTTGCTTTTAGCCAGACATTGGCTATGATTGATGACTTTATTTGTTTAATTGATGAAGAGCTCCTTTGAAATTAGATTTTAATCATTTAACCAATGAAGTTGAAGGAATTGAAGATGTTGTCATTGAGAGCTTGCGTCAGACGCACATTGACTCGTGTGCATTCAGCATGCAGCACATACATGTACATTTCTGAGCTGCGATATGTGAAATTTTAGTATATACTAATCCGTTATAGCCCAGTTGTGAAGCAAGTTTTCCCAGCTTATACTAATTGCTCTCGAGACACCACTTACGTTCAAACCTGATTGTGTTATTTTTTTGACAATGTCTTTATAAAGTATCTGCCTGATCAATATCCTGTAACATGTCGATTTAAGTATTTTTCAGGCCTGCACTGGTTTTTGACTTATGTATAATTAAAAGTAGCCCTGCCATCTATATGGAAGTTATTTATTATGACAGATTTTCAAATGTTAAAATCAGTGTCACAGGTTGTTAGACCACAATCGATAGATCAAATATTCTGTAGAGATGGGTAACTCAGACATAGCAAAAAGTCCTTTCAGAGCTATGATTCAGTTACTTGCATAAGTCAGTAGCAAATGAAACAAGCAGTACAAAGTAGTCCATGTTTTGTACGTGTATTTTAGGTAACATTTTGTCTTTGTTTGCAGAAGCAAATTAAAGATTCTCAGTTGAAGAATTTGGTAATTGCATTTTGCATGCATGTCTAATTTTAGACTTGAAGAATAATGATACATGTCTTGACTATTACATTGTAGACTGATGGAGAAATGGTGGGACCACTCAAGTCAATGGCTTAACTCTTACAAAAAAGGATGAAGCAGGGGCCAAAGCCCTAAATGACTCCCTCATGTCAAGACTGCGCCCCATGTACAGAGGCTCTGCCAGCGCTCTTGCTGCATTAGCCGGGGCTGAAAATGGGGTCATTAAGAAGGAAGATTGTAAGCATGTTTCCTGTAACAAAAAGACTTTGAAACTTAAGTTTATTGATTGCAATGTATGTATAGTTGGGTATTCTGATTGGCTGAAAGAGAGCTTTGTTTAAAAAAAAAGAACCAATCATAAGCCTGCAATTTGAAAGTACAATGTAGTTATAAAAAACCCATAAAGTAGTATCTTGAAGTCGGATGAATAAGTCTTAGAAAGTAGGACTGAATACAACATGTATTTATATGCAGTTTGTCATTATACCCATCTGTCTAGGATATGATATTTGAGCAGTAAAGACAAGGATATTACATAAAAGAATTGTGCAGGTTGATTCATATCCTCTGATGATAATATACAGAGGCGCTGTGGTGTGGGGGTAGGATACTGGACTCATAACCAAGAGGTTTGGGTTTGAATCCCATCTGGAGAAAATTTAGAGTATTGGCCTCCTATCAGGAGGTTTGGGTTTGAATCCTGTCTGGGAATATTTTTTTTGTACCACAACAATTTCTATTTTCATCAGGAGTACTGATAATAGCCCCAGGAAGTAGTTATTGAGAGTAGTTTGGATAAGTGGCAAGTACTTGAGTCTATGATAGATGTAAAAAGAAATTAGTTTGAACTAAGCTGAAATTTATTAAGTATCAAGACTTTTCGTATCTTTGCAGCATCCCAGCAAACAGGCAGTACAAGTTGCGGTATATTACTGAAAGTGCTGGTTAAAACACCCGTCTTTATTGAGGGGAGTCATGTGATCATGCTGACGTCATTACCCGGAGGAAATGCCAGCAATGCAGCAAGATCTTTGTTTGGTAGCAGCGGAGGGCTGTCTTCTCTGAGATGTGAGTCTTTTATTACGTTTTAAGTTGAATAAATTGTACAGTAAATGTTTTTCTGTTAAACAACTTATTTTCACTTTCAAAATTATATTTGCTGAAGCCAGTTTTCAGCAAGTTTTAGAAGATGTGACGAAGATGTTCTTACATCAGAAGTACAATTTTTGCTTCCAGTTACATTTATATAAAAACATTTATTGAATATCTGTAAATCAGTCTGATGTCTACAAGGCATGAATATTAATTAATACGAAAATTAATTGGGTCACATTTAAAAACATTAATACTAGTACTTGGGACTTGGAGGAGATGGGCTTGAACCCACAGCCTGTTGTTTAAGCAGCCAACTCCTTAATCTCTTTACCAGTACTCACCTGAAGGGCTTAAAGTACATTTATAGGCTCGAAGTCAAAGGGGCTTCCACAAAATCCAGTTTCATCTCACTTATCTTTACTTATTAAATGCGTATAGTGTCTTACTTAACCATATGATATATCCCACATTTCAGCACTAGCCACAAACCAGTGTTTCAGTATAGTGGATGGACAGTTTACACAGAGACCAGATTTGATGGATGCTCCAAGTTGTGCCATAGCCAGAGGTGCTCCAATTGCTTCATTAGGTAAGACAGTTTTTATTGGGTGTTCCAGCTGCTTCATGAGTTGGTGATCTTGTATTTACATGCTCTATGTGTAACATATGATATTATGATAGTTCTCAAATACCATGCTTGGTAAAGCAGTCTTCCATGAGGAGTTCTAACTGCATTGTTAGATAAGACAGTCTTCCATGAGGAGTTCTAACTGCATTGTTAGATAAGACTGTCTTCCACGGGGTGCTCTAATTACTTAGTTTGGTAAGACAGCTTCCATAAAATGCTTTAGTTGTATTGCTAGACAGTCTTCCATAGGGTGGAATTTTGCTTTAATTGTATTGGTAGACAGTCTTTTATGGGGTGGACATTTTGCTCTGTTAGGTAAGACAGTCTTCCATGAGGTGATCTAATTGCATAGATAGGCAAGATAATCTTCTATGAGGAATTCTAATTACCTGATAAATTAAGACAGTCTACCGCAAGGTTAGAAGGTTACCAAATTGCTTCATTAGGTGAGGCTACAATACATTGTAGGTACAACAGTAGTTTAAAGTGCTCTACATGCTCCATAGTTTGAGGTCATCAATCACAAAAGCCTTGGTTTGATTTCTGGCAGTGACTGACTCCCTCAAATTTATCTTATTGCTACATGTATATTTCATTTCTTTGCAGGTGCCTGTTTTGATGTATATAACAACGTGATATGGACATGTAGTAATGATTGGATGGACCAGTTTTATAACCCTGGACACCAAGCACCACACCATATCAAAAGCAAGCTCTGCATACAGCAGGGAATGCCTGCTAAACAAACAGGTAATGTTTTGAACTTTAACCTAGGACATTAAATGGAACCAGCATCACTGCATGTACATTTGTATTAAATTGAGGAACTGAAATATTGATATTCATGGGGAACTAATTTTCATGAATTTTTAGGGTGAAATCACAAATACTAAATCCAATAAATAGCATTTAATTTGTGGTTAGAATTACAGCTATGAATTCATATGCCAGTTTTCTGAAAATGGCCATGAATATAAATACATTTATAGTAATATAAGTGTTATAAAAGTGTCCTACCCATGTTGTGGTGTGGTTAAGGACTGGCAAATCACTAATCTTCTCACTGATGGATAGGTTTGAGCACCGCTGCTGACAATTTCTCTGTATGTTAGAAAAGATGGGACTCGATAGCTTAGTGGTTAGGGTTAGAACTTTGGAAGGAAAGGTCTCCAGTTCAAATCCCAGCCAGAGCAGGAGGTGTGTCTTTTTAAAAAGACATTGAATCCACACTTGCTTATTCCACTTAGCTGTAAATGGGTAGTAGCAATGAAAAACTTGCTGCCTCTGTTTCGAAACAGTGAACACATCTGGAATTAGTGTTTGAGAGTGATTCAATAAGCCATGGAAACTTTTTTTGTAATTTAAGTATATTTTTGTATAAACTATGTAAGAAGATCGAAAGTTTCTTATGGAAGAAGCAAATTTAGTGCTGGTCTTTTTCACTGTTTGTCTGTACACAACTGAAATACTTGTGTATTTAACCTAACGAAAAACTAAAATAAGATACTGCAGTGTT
>JAFMSR010000007.1:43130704-43174730 GCA_022818135.1 Saxidomus purpurata
CTAAATCTATAAAAGATAGGAATAATTTATCTTTCAAACAAGAATATTTTTCTCTGATAAGTGATGTCAGAACTTCACAATACTGTTGCATGAAAGTTTTGGCAGAATTAACTGATGGATACACGAATATATTTGGAATCATTTATGAAATGTTTAACCTGACAGTTTTTGCAGTTCGCACACGTAATTTTACCTATGGTTTATAGATATTGACTGTAGCAGTAACTTAATAGGAGCAACAGAACCAGCTTGGTCACTTAATCTGAAGATCATTCCACTGTATGCATGTTTTCAACTCCAATGATATTGTATTTACAGGCTGTGCCAGGGGCTCTTTTATATACCAGAATATATCCAAAACAATGCAGGTGCATGCAATACTCAAGACATCCAGAGAAAACTGGATTCAACCGAGAATACCTTGGCTGAAAACCTCCGACGTTTCGAGCACGAAAAACAAGAGGCATTGAAAAGGAAAGCTGAATATATTAAAAATGTCAAAACATTCAGAAAAGAAATAGATAAAAGACTCGATGATCTGGAGCAGGCTTCCGTTGATGAGATAGAGAAAAAATACAAGGTTATGATAATCAAGCTGGAGGAAGAAATAAAAGTTATCAAGGAAACAAAGAATGAGGTAAAATCAGCTAAAGATAAGCTAGCACCTGCTGGTAACAACGTATCTCAGACTTTTGTTACGACAAAGATGAGTCAAACGGTTGCTATGGACGCTGAAAAGTTCATCAAAAAAAGAATACATGAAATCGAAAGCCAGCCAGAAGATATTATTCGTTTTATTCCTGATCAAAAATTGTCAGAAATCCTGAATGAGATGAAGGTTCTAGGACACAATGTACAGCAATGTAGCAGTAGGCCTGAAGAAAAAGATACAGTCGTTGTCAAGCAGAAGGGTGCCTTACTTCAGACAAGAGGAATGAAGAAATATCCCGTCAAAGTTCAGTCAGACTTGAGCGATTGTTTTATTTTCAGTTCATGCGTACTCGCAGATGGAACAATAATACTTGCAGACAGCAACAACAGCAAGTTAAAACGTCTAGACAGGTCTACATACAGTATCAGAGATAATTATAATCTCCCTGGGCAACCTTGGCAAGTATGTGCCATCAATAATCAGGAAGTTGCGGTGAGTTACCAGAAACAAGTAATAAGGATAATTTCTCTTGGAAATAAAATGACACAAAAGTCTTTAATTAAAACTGACTTTGCCTGTCATGGCCTAGCCCATGCTAATGGCAACTTGTACATTTCCGACCGCAATACATCAGTATATATATACACTGTATCAGGAAGCAAGCTTAAACAGTACAGCAAGGACGAGTCAGGACAGTCACTGTTCTCTAGTCAAGTCGTCTTTGGTATATCTGTCAGTGGCAATGGTTCAAAGATTTATGTTGTTAATGCCAATAAAGGACTTCATGTACTAGACAATAAAGGAAATGTGGTTGGGAAGTTTAATGGTTCAGAGTTAAAAGATGCCACAAATGTTCATCTTACCAGAAGTGGAGATGTACTTGTGTGTGGCTGGGTCTCCAACAATATTCTACAGTTTGGACCTGATGGAGAACTGAAAGGAGAGGTACTCCAGACTGACGGAGGAAAGGGAGGATGTTACTCTGTCTGTTGTAATGAACAAATGTCCAAGATGATAGTAGGCAGAAAAAGAAATGAAATAGAGGTTTATGACTTGATCTAATGTGTCTGTTTCTAGTGAAAACACTGAATATTAAACAAATGCATTATTACAATTCAAAATTTTGAGTTGTATACATAATAAGATACACCTGTATCTATAAGTTCAAAAAGCCGAAAATATACTATGTAAAATCAAAGCAAACTAAATGATAAAATTGCATATCATATTGTACATGTTCATGCCTTCAGACCCAAGTTTCTTAATTGGCCTATCTGCTCTTCTTTTTCTAATGACACTTAATAAAAGTAGTTCAAAGACTGTTCCCTAAAATATATTAATAGACCTTTCCTCAAAATATGTTAATAGACAGTTCCCAAAAATATGTTAATAGACAATTCCCCAAAATATGTTTATAGACAGTTCCCTAAGATATGTTAATAGACAGTTCCCCAAAATATGTTAATAGACAGTTCCGTCAAATATACGTTAATAGACAGTCCCCAAAATATGTAAAAAGACAGTTCCCCCAAATATGTTAATAGACAGTCCCCAAAATCTACGTTAATAGACAAAGGGGGGGGGGGAGGGGGGGGGAAACGACAATACCCCAAATATGTTAATAGACAGTCCCCAAAATATACGTTAATAGACACCCAAAATATGTTAATAGACAGTCCCCCAAATATACGTTAATAGACAGTTCCCCCAAATATGTTAATAGACAGTCCCCAAAATATACGTTAATAGACAGTTCCCCCCAAAAAGTTAACAGTCCCCCAAATATACGTCAATAGACAGTTCCCCCAAATACGTTAATAGACAGTCCCCAAAATATATGTTAATAGACAGTCCCCAAAATATACGTTAATAGACAGTTCCCCCAAAAAGTTAATAGACAGTCCCCCAAATATACGTTAGTAGACAGTCCCCAAAATATATGTTAATAGACTGTACCCCAAATATACGTTAATATACATTTCCCCAAAATATGTTAATAAACAGTTCCCCAAAATATGTTAATAGACAGTTCCCCAAAATATGTTACATGTAATAGACAATTCCCCAAAATATGTTAATAGACTCCCCTAAGTATACGTTAGAGACAGTTCCCGAAATATGTTAAATGACCGTTCCCCAAATATATGTTTATAGACAGTTCCCAAAATATGTTAAAAGACAGTCCCCAAATACACGTTAGTAGACAGTCCCCAAATGTACGCTAATAGACAGTTCCCCAAATATATCAATAGACAGTCCCCCAAATATACGTTAAGAGACAGTTCCCCAAAATATGTTAAAAGACAGTTCCCAAAATGTACGCAAATAGACAGTTCCCCAAAATATATTAATAGACAGTCCCCCAAATATACGTTAAGAGACAGTTCCCAAAAATATGTTAATACATAGTTCCCCAAATATACGTGAAGAGACAGTTCCCAAAATACTCGTAAATAGACAGTTCCCAAAAACATGTTAAAAGACTGTCCACCAAATATAATGTTAATAGACAGTTCCCCAAAATATGATAATAGACAGTTCCCCAAAATATATTAATAGACAGTTCCCCAAAATATGTTAATAATCAGTTCCCCAAATATGTTTATAGAATTCCCCCAAAATATGTTAATAGACAGTTCCCTAAATATATGTTGATAGACAGTCCCCAAAATATGTTAAAAGACAATTCCCCAAAATATGTAAATAGACCGTCCCCAAAAAATATGTTTATAGACAGTTCCCCAAAATATGTTAATAGACAGTCCCTCAAAATATGTTATCCGACTTTTAAGCGGCGGGGTACATTATTGTGACTGAATTTAAAATATAGAGGTGGGGATAGATACATGTATATGTGAGCTTTAATCGTGTGCGTTCTGTTTCCATACCTACAGGTAATTTGAGTTTAAGTATGCTTTGTTGGTACCAAGAAACTGTAGCATTTTGTTTCACTTTGATTTTATGTTTGTAAATAAATATCTAGGATATTCATACTCGTCTCAGTTATCATCTGCAATTGAGCTTGAATTCACTCAGTGATTTTGTATACATAAATCCTGACTCATTCTACAACATTAATACATGTCAACAAGGCTTTGACATCGTACAACTATTGGGGATACAAATAAATTATTAATATCAATCAGTTATTTAGTAACCGATCCAAACGGACAAAATTGTTGAAATCTAATCAAATAAAGGCCAATAATAATGAGTGACTAAACTGATCTGAATAAAACTTTGCATGCAAAATCCCACTAGAAGGAGGGATGCATTGGTGCATTGCTAAATTGTAGCAAGTGACTGACAGATAGACATGAATATTAATATCCGTCCACTTTGGACAGGAAATAAGAGGAAACATACCATACACAAGACACTGTCTCACCATATTAAGGCATTCGCTACCATTTACTACAATGTATGTACACGTATATAAGGGAAAATTTCATAATAGAACAATTTCTTTAAACTTTTTTATGTTGACCGAGTAAGTCTGAAAAATCAAAATCATAGGTCACCGGCCTTGATTTTGTATTATCAGCCCTTGAACATAGCATTTGGTTATAGTTCATATAATTCATATAGTTTTTTTGCCAGATATGGTTAAACCAATAAAAACATTTGTGTTTCTTAGGCAATTTTGAATATTGTGAATATTGTGTTATAATTTATGATTTTCAAGGGCAGATTGTTCAAGTTTAGGCCGTTGATTTTTTATTTTCATTTCATATTTCTTTTTCAGATTTGGTTCTCAGTAAACATACCAAGTTTTATGTTCTCCTATGAGGAAATTATGTTTGCCCTGTATAAATGTACATATAGGAAATGGTATTGATCGACTTTAAACTCCTTGCCAGTGTTAGGGGAAACTTGGTAGGGGTGTTCCTTGCATGGAGCTCTATCAGAGTTGCTACAAGGATGTTTATTCAAAAAGAACTTTGTTAACCAAAAAGGAGGACTTCAAAGTCTTATTATCATCAACATTTGCAAACTGTCTACCAGCTTTGTATGACATAGCAATATCACCGTCAACCTGGATTGTCAGTATGGAAATAAAAAACAAATACACCTATGTTTTGGTGAAACTCAGGTGTGTACACCAGAAATAACCAAACAGTATTGATCTGAATTGGCCTGTTTGCAAAACTACAGGTCACAAAGCCAATAAAGCAACACATAGTTTCAAAGGGTGTCTTTATTACGCAGTTATATCACAAGACCTAACAATCACAGTGTATCACAATACTTCAGTTTATATTCATAAGCTTTCAAAGTTAACAACAACAACATCTCAAGAACTAACAACAAACACAAGAAATATACAAAATGTACTTAAACAGTGATAGATAATAAAAAAATACCTAGAGAAAATTTACATCTAGTGACAAAATACATGTGCTACACAATTAATTACCAACAACAAAATAAAATAAATTTGAAAACGTGCAATTATGCCATCATATTACAATACAATTGTGCCTATATAAAAATGGATGTTGAACGATTAGAAAACAAGATTGCAGTGTGCTGGTTAAAAACAGGAAGAAGTCACTCAACTCTTAGCAACAATGTAAGTATCTACTGGTATCTACTTTTTACATGTGGCCACTTAAAACATGTGTGTTCCCAATCAGATACACTTAAGTGCTTAAAGTGGGCAGCTGCTTAAATAACTTGACCTCTAACACAAGCTGAATTGTATATCAATTTATTTTCCTTTACATAGGAGGATCACTTCAATTCAAAATGCAGAGTAGCGTTATTCATTACATAATCACTACACATAATGCCATGTAATGATGCGTCTGACACTTCACTAAAAATGTTGTGCTTAGAAGTATATGCGTTTAGAAAGAAAGTTAACACAAACTTGATGCTATGTATGCTGATACTTCTAGACAATTATTTTTGTTGCTTATCTGAAGGTTTTTTGGTCTTTATGCGTAAAGGGCATCTACAATTTTGACATTACTAGACCACAGTAATGTTCTGCTCTGCATGACAATTCAGACTATTGGTTTGTTAAAAAACAGTCGTTTCAAAGCTCAAATGCAAGTTCTACACATGTAAATAAATGTGGTATTGCAAAGGAAACAGTCATCAGTGTCAAAAATAGATACAGAAACAAAAACACAAAGCTTTGTAAGTGATTAAGTACAGGTTTGTTTACACTTATGCTAAATTGTTGTATAAAGTATACATGTATGTTTAATATACTGGTTTGTACACGTATTTTTATAAGTGTTTTATATGTCTGAGCTGCAAGTATTAAATACATATAATATCATGTAACTATTTTTATCAATATCAGAAACTGCATTTTCTACGAATGCTGTAAATTGTCTCACCTTGACCATCAGGAGGTGCTATTTTCATTGGATACGGTGGAACATGCACAGCGTCAGCACCGCCATCTTTACAAGGACACGTCTGTGGAATACGCTCCTGATTACATGCAAACTTAATGAAACAACATAAATCTTCCTGACTCATGCTCTCCAACGTGTTCCAGAAATACTGGATATGTCGGTCTGTCTCCATCAGTCCTACCTGATACATGGTGTGAGCCTGCAATTTAACAAATTAAGGGTACAGAGAGAAACACAAGTGAAAGCGATATATATCCCTTACCTAACAGCTAATACTTTAGGTTTGACAATTCCATCTTGAAATTTATACTGGATCTCTATTTTGATCTAAACATAGCGGTATGCCCGTCTTTCAATATCAGGTCAATTGATTATATTCAATTCAAAATGAAATAGACTATGTCAGGAATTACAAGAATTGTTAACATCAAAATGATTGTCATTCTTTTGGGTCTTTATTCGGACTCTTTCTGCAAGTTCCATTTTCTCTCTGCTTGTGTCTACCCACAGAGTACTTTTTAATCAGAGGTGGTCATTCATGTAGGTTTAACTGTACATCTTTCATCAGTAAATGCAACATAAAGTGATCTAAAAACTGTTACATTGAAAAACTCAATGTAAACATACGGCAGCCCACAAGTTTTCATTTCCATATCACGAGCTCGAGAGAACATGTCATGAGAAGCTGTAGTGGCAAGACGGTAGCCATTCCCGCCATCAACGCACCTATCCTTCTCTTGTTAAATAATTCGTTAGTCTGCAGTTCCGTATTACATTGATATAATGTTGTCCGTTCTCCCCACTTGAAAAAAAATAAGTCCATATATCGTTACCCTAGTGCAAAAACTCAATAAGTGCAACTGTTTTCAATTGCACTTATTGAGTTTTTGCACTACGGTGACGAATTATAAATGTTGTTAGAAAGTTAAACTAACACGGAACTGTGTCATTGGTTCTTTGAAAATTTATTTCGACACTTTTTAGGTTACCAGTGCAGTTTGCTTTGAGCTCGTGGACCCGTAATAATCTGACAGTTTGATACCGGTCAATTCTGTGACTATTATGGCAGTGTCCTTCCGATGTCGGAAAACAACAGAATCATTTTATGAATTATACAATTTAATTATTTGATTTACTTCGGACAGACAGAGTAAATTGCAAATGTTATGTTGTCCTAGTAATACATACCAAACGGTTAAATATAATTCTTTTGGACATTTTATTTTAAGAAGTGTAGTTCAGGTGACATCATTCCCCGGAGAGCAACTTTAGGACTAGTATTTAATTTCAAAGGCAGAAGTAGGTATTCACACCTGTGCCATACACCAAACATTTGGCACAACAAAATTACACCGTGTTTATCACGTTGACATCAAGTAAGCAGTTGCTTGACTGTTGTCTACGCTAGCTGTAAAGGCAGACATATTTTGTACATTTAAAGTATGTGTTAAATCTAGTAAGTGGTTACCTCAAAGCAATATATCTTTCTTGAGGTACAAGCTCTACTTCTTCACCAGATAAAGAAGGGTAGACAAATCTCAAATATACATCAGCACAAAGGGCAAGTAACTCTCCTTCACTCTCAACTTGCATTAACAAAAGTAATCTAAATATTCTAATCTTACTTATTAAAATTGGAAATTGTTTTTGTTAATGATAAGAAAAGTGATTGATAATGAACTAAAGCTATCATAGATGGACATTGCATATGCTTGAATGTCTGTAAACATCATTTATATTTTTGACTGAATAATTTATTAAACTACATTTACCTCATGTGTTTTTACCATAGATTAACAAATATTGTAAAACTCTTGACTGGCTACATATATTTATATAGATGTAGCACAGTCATGAAGTTATCTCGTATATTTAAATGACTTGAGAAGGGGAGACCGGGGCAAGCCGTTGCATTATTTCGAAATTATTCTTTATATATTCTATGACAGTGTGATTTCTAGATCTACTTGATTTTAAATCGCATTCAAATTCAATCTTGGCTGTCTTTTTAACTAAAACATACTCATACAGATTTTAAAAATAATCTAATAAGTCTACCGATTAGATTAAGGCCTAAAAAGAATGTCTGTTTCCTGAAGCCCGACCGACCTTCTTTTCCTACCCCCAACTCATTTTTGTTCAGCATGTTACAAGCAACATACTTTTCCGGCCTTATTATTTGCACCAGTACCGAATGATTGGCTTGTTAACTATGCACCAGAACACTGGCCTTTGATGCAAAATGGTTTTCTTATCAACCAACAACCATTCAATGAGCTCAATAAACTAAAAGCCCGCGTCAGCAGTCACCTAGATTGATAAACCACTTGCTTTAGGTGGCAAGTAAATCTACATGACAGATAATCTCTTTTAGGGTAGATACAGTCAAACTTGTCTTAAACAGTCAGCCCAGGGATGTATACAAATGTTTAGGGAGGGTTTTGGTTTGTTTGCTGATGTTGGCCCATTGGTTGATCCGCAACGGACAATATATTCAGCAGTCCCTGGCCATTTATTAAAACTTTGGCTGATGTGGCTAACTTTTCTGCGGACTGTTCCAAATTTCTTTTGTCACTCAAGATAATATTACACTTTTGGCTTCATTGGCAGCAGAGGTCCTGGATAAACAATTTGATGCACATTAGACTTTATATACGGAGTAGTAAAATTTGCAAATAAAACATTTTCGTTATATCATACCACATTACGTTGCTATGTTTACCTTATTCCACCTGCAAAAATGACTAAAATATGGTTGGAACGAGAGTTTAACTCCTACAATAACTGTTAACCTTATTTGTTATTGGTAATGATTATGGTGTATGGAAAGAGAGATGACGTCACAGCCTGAAAATGGAAGACATTGTATAGTGTTTTGAGAATTTTATGTTACTGTGAAGATGTGTTATTTTTAGATACTTCACTGTTAAGAGATAACTTTTTGGATAACTTTATGTTTTACTTTAATGAATGTTGAAGCCATGTTGTGTGATGTAGTTACATATGAAAAATAAAATATGAACAAAACAAACTTCAAGTCTCAATTTTTCTACTTTGAAATTATCTAATGTATAGCCTAATTCATTCAGATCTCCGACTTGACCCGCGTTTTAGATCGGATATTTTTATAGTTGTCAAACCTTAGAAGAAAGCGCCCATCCAAAAACTATCCTACTGACTGAAACACCAAATTAATTAGACTAATGTACAGAACGAATACAGCACTTACCTTTGCTGTATGTTTATAGCTGGATAGACTGTGGCAAAGGTGACAAAGACCCTGGTACAAAGAAATGCCACCGTAGTGGCGGCAGGACTCAAACACTGGACCTTTCAATCGTAGCAGAGTGATCTTACCCATCCATACAGCCTTGGTAGATTGATGCACCAGTTCCATTTTTTTTACTATATATATGCAAGGCCGTTTGGCAAATGTCTGTTTGCGCGACTTTTAACAGAAATGTCCAGGTATATAATTTATGTGACGAGAGGAAACTGTTAAAGCATGTAAGCTCTGAATAGAATAGTAAGCCTATTGTTTCTTTAAGTCCAGAAAAGCTTATGTGATGATGGTTTGTCTGTCTGTCCATTAACCTTTCCTTGATAATACTCTACAGGTCACAATTTTCATTTGACTTTCATGAAACTTTCTCGTAAGTTTGCCTGCAACCTGTACATAATCTGTATAGAAATTGAGCCATGTTGTTGAAAACCAGTCGTGCTACACCTGATTATTGTAAACTACATGTCTCATTTTCCAATGGAGTTTCACAAAACTTTGTCAGAAGGTTACATGCAACCATGATCTATATAGAAATTGAGGGATGATGTATGAAAACAAACTGTGCCAATTTTCCAAGCTTGAAACTGGGTCTCTTATGCAAATTGGAAAGAATATATTTGTCTTGTCTTAGATTAATGTAGAGTTTAAAGTTAAATTTCGGTCACATTAGGTCATAAGTAGGTCATGTACTCAGGTGAGCGAAATCTTTGTTTACGTCGTTACTTTGCACATCGCCTTAATAAGAGCAAACAAAAGTCGATCTAAAAATAAAATCAAAGGAGTAAAAAAGAATGTTAATACGACTATGTAAATGCAAGCTTACCCTTCTGGGTGACTGGCAGTGAATAGAAATAGATCTACTTATGGAACGTTTTGCAATATACACTCATATATGTTGAAACATAATTATCAATTATACTGTAGGGTAAAAAAAAACACTGAAACACATCGAAATTGTCAGAGTTTATCAATACTTTTATGGCCTAAATTTTGAGTTTGAGTTTGAGTTTTATTCTTTATTTACGTCTTATCCATGTTAATATCATACAATACTTACAATTTTTAAAATCACATGAAATTACATGGCCACTTTATAATAAAGTTACAAGAAACTGACACATATTAATCTCAATAAAACATGACAAATATATTATAGTGTTTAACAGTATAGACAATATTTTGATTAAAACAGTTAAATTATATATACTTATCTACAAAACCATAATCTATTTTTGATGAAAAAAATAAGTATAAAACTCTTTTGTAATAATAATAAATTGCACAAAAAGGATAGAATTCAATGATAATCCTTGGCAGAGCTATACGCTCTACAGTTACAAAGTAACAATTGTCTTTATTTAAGAACTTCAAAGCAGGTCTTGGCACACAATCTTATCAAGTCTTTGCTGGAGAATAATATAGTATAGTAAATTTATCGGTGTCTGTGAAGTTATCAAAGTGACTAGAAAGAGATTTGGCTTAAAAAATAAGTGGAAACCGAATTTCGCCATACACATAACAATTTAGAATTACCTGTATTTCAATTTCCACACAATCACAAAAAAGACATTTCCTTAGTTCTTCATTTAAAATCTCAAATCTACCTGTCTAGATCCAAATTGGTGCAACTCCACATCGGAATTTGCTAAATGCTGATCTATGACCCACTGGTAGTATGAGAGTACAATAATCTTCGACCATGTATTCCGTTTTGAACAATTTATATAGTCTAAGTTTATTTCTACCACGACCAGTAAGGCTATTAATTCTATTAACAGCACTATACCAATTATTAATATAAGACTCCATAATTTTATTTTCCAAAACACTGACAATTGAAGATGGCATAGGTTCTGTGATACTAGCATACATATGTAAAACCATTCTCATTTAAATATTTCACAACTGAAAAATAACAATTTTTACGACGAGTGCCAGCTTTAGCAGCCACCCACAGTGCTGTTTGCTTAGTTAGCCTGGATGTATCAAAACAAAAATAATATCAAACAGGGAAAGCCACATACCCAAACCCCCCCCCCGGGGGGCCCCCCGGCCCCGGGGGGGGGACGCCCCCCCCCCAACACACCCCCCCACCACCCAGAAGTGCACACCACCAAGACTTGATAACTTAAACCATTAAAGATAAACAGATTTCCACTGGCTGACAACAAGGGATTTCCAACCCATTTCCCCTGCCACAGCTGAATTAGGTGTGTATTTTCCAGCACCTAAAATGAACCTCATTGCCATATTATGCACAGCATCAATACAGGTAAATGTTTTGTATTCCCAGACAGGTGCACTGTAGGTAACTGGTAAAACTATAGAATTGTACAGTTTTGTTTACACATGATAAGTAACACCACCTATATTTTACACTTTGCAATTAACAGACCCAATGCACGACCAGCACTATGCGCAACTACTTCAGCCATCACATTTAAATCCAAATGCTCACTCAATACCACACCTAAATATGAATACCTGTCAACAATGTGCAAAACTTAACTACCACATGTAAAATTACATGTTGTTCTTTGGACTGACAATGGTCGAAAGTGTACAACATAACTTTTTAAGGCATTTACTGTCCTATGGTTGATATCACACCAATCATTTAATGCATTAACTAACAATTGTAAGTCAGAGGCTGACTCTGCAAGCAGAACAATGTCATCAGCATAGAGTAATAAACATACTTTCTCATTTTCAAAACACACTCCAATATCTAATTATTTCAATAATAATCATTGATAAAAATATCAAAAAGGAGAGGCGACAAAATACATCCTTGTCTAAGGCCACATTTAACATTAAACCAGTCTGTTTTCAAAGCATTGACTCTACTAACACAAGATTGTACACTGGAGCAGAGAGAATTTACAGCACGCAATATTTTCCCTGTAATACTAATATCATTCAATCTCTGCCAAAGTAAGATTCGGTCAATTGTGTCGTAAACTTTCTGAAAGTAAATAAATGCACAGAAGGTAGATTGTTTTAGCTTTTTTCTTGAATCTATAATATTTGTTAGAGACAATATATGACATGGTATTGTTGTTTCAAGATCGTTTTTCACCGAGTGGGCACCAAAAGTGATATTTTCACGAGTGGCGCAGCCACGAGTGAAAATGACACTTTTGGTGGGTTCACGAGTGAAATAACGTGATATTACACCGATACCAACAATTTTCTGTTTATTTTATGGTTAAAACTCTACTTTTATTGAGTTTGTTTCTATAAAATAACGAAAATCGGGGGAACGGCAAACGTCATCAAAAACATAGCGCAAATGACGTCATTTTAACGACGTCATCGTCGCATGGTTTCCAGCATTAATTACGCCGGTATACCTTTTGACGTAAATCCGGGTAGACGATTGCCAAAACAGTGGAAAATAAAAATGGTAATCCTGGCGTTTGGGGGGGGGGGTTTTTTTTTTTTTTTCCTGTTTCAAAACGGGGGTTTTTCTTTTTTTTTTCTGAGAAAACTCTATAATTCACTCGAAAACATTAAATAAAACTGTGTTTCTAGATTTTCCACAGTATATTTTGTACATTGAAGATGCAAGAGAACTGCCTCTGTAACTAGCAAATCCCTAGGATCATTACAAGATGATTTAGGTATGGGGTTTATAACACATTTACCCCACATACTTGGTACAATGCCACTATATAACATATAGATAAAAAGTGCACAGCTGTATCATATTTTAAAACCTCAGACGATATGTTATCAATACCACAAGCTTTAAAATACCTCTTTTTGGACTATCAACAGCCTTCTTTACCTCAAAAATAGGAATATACCGATTTATCAGTTCACTATCATTTTTATCTGGTAAGAGTGACTGCTGAAAATGGTTTGCAGCTCCATCTTGAAAAAGAGAGCTAAACGACTGTTTCCATCTATTCAATACATCATTTACATTGTACATGATATAGAACCATAATCCATGATAACTTCCATATATAGTTATAGTGTTTTTATTTGCAGAGTTAATACAATCTTTTCCTATTGATTGCCAAAATGTGTCTTGATCGGCGTAACAATCTTCTAACAGTTGCCTTTGAACAGAAAACCAGTAAAACCGCTTAGAACGCTGTACTGCTCTATAAAAAATTCACGCTTCGATAAATACTGAGAATTTGAAGTAATTTTATCTCTACGATTACACGATTTTACCCATTTACGCTCAGCTACATACACCTCGGTCCATAGATGTGTAGTTTTGAGTGTGAGAAGATAGGATTAACATAATTTAATAATTGACAAGTTTTCGTTGAATAGATTGCACGTACGCCTACTTCAGATGTAGGTTAACTTTAAAACTTTTTAATAAAACATTACAGTTAACATTGACGACTTAAAACAAAATGGCGTCAGGGGGAGGAGACGGGGACAAACTATCTGATGAAACCTTTGATTTACTATGTACAGTATGTAAACATGAAGGCAGGAATACGGAAGCTGTCAAATATTGTACTGACTGCAGTGATTACTACTGTTCAAAATGTGTTAAAGTTCATTATACTGTCCCAGTATTAAAAGGGCACAAAATCGTTGACAAGGGACAGTCTCCGAAAGGATGTAGCAAACCGTTACCAATGGTACCGACAGAGAGATGTGACAGACATGGCCTCAAGCCTGTAGACATGTACTGTGAAAACCATGAAGGCGTTGGCTGTTCTATATGTATGACGGTTGAACACAGGTATTTATCTACTTTTAAATCTCTATTATTTAAATTCAAAGAAACGGAAATGACATGTAGATATAATAATGCTATAAAACCATTGATTTTCCTCAGGCTTTAATGTTGGTGTCTTTAGTTTGTTGTGCAGCAGTTATTTGTTGCAATTTTCATTAGCACGTCTAACACCGATACATAATGACATTGTACACCTACATATATAGAGGACTACTTTATGTTTCAAAGAAGAATATTTTTCTCAGATTACTGATGTCAGAACTTCACAATTATGTTGCATGCAAATCTTAACAGAATTAACTTATGGATAGATGAATATATTTGCACTCATTTATGAATTGTTTAACCTGACATTTTTTACTGTTCGCACACCTAATGTTACCTATGGTTTATAAATATTACTGCAGCAGTAACCTAATAGGGACAACGACTACTCAGCTGTACGCATGCTTTAAACTCTAGTAATATTGTAATTACAGGCTGTGCCAGGGCCTCTTTTATATACCAGAATATATCCAAAACAATACAGGTACATGCAATACTCAAGACATCCAGAGAACACTCGACTCCGCTGAGAAGACCTTGGCTGAAAACCTCCGTCGCTTAGGGCATGAAAAACATCAGGCAATGACAAGGAAGGTTGCGTCTATCCAAAAAGTCAGAACATTCAGAAAAGAAATAAATAAAAGACTCGATGAACTGGAGCAGGCCTCCGTTGATGAGTTAGAGAAGAAATATAAGGTAATAATAAGCAAGATGGAGGAAGAAATGCAAGCTATCAAGGATACCAAGAATGAGGTAAGATCAGCTAAAGATAAGCTGGCACCTGCTGGTAACAACTTATCTCAGACATTTGTAACGACAAAGATGAGTCAAGCAGTTGCTATGGACGCTGAAACATGCCTCAGAGAAAACATACCTAAAAGCAAGACAGAGGTTCGTTTTATTCCTGATAAAAAAATGTCAGGAATCCTGAATGAGATGAAAGTTCTAGGACGCACTGTAAAGCAATATAGCAGAAAGTCTAAAGAAAAAGCTACAGTCGTTGTCAAACGGAAGGGCGCCTTACTTCAGACAAAAGGAATGAAGAAATATCCTGTCAAAGTTCAGTCAGACTTGAGAACTTGTAACATTCTCAGTTCATGCATACTTGAAGATGGAACAATAATACTTGCAGATAATAACAACAAGAAGCTGAAATGTCTTGACAGATCTACATACGGCGTAAGGGATCACTATAAACTTCGTGGATGTCCTTGGCAAGTGTGTGCCATCAATAATCAGGAAGTTGCAGTGAGTTACCAGAGTAAAGAAATAATGATAATTTCTATTGGAAATGAAATGACACAACAATCCTTGATAAAAAGTGACTTTTACTGTTATGGCCTAGCCCATGCTAATGACTACTTGTACATTTCTGACTCTCGTACATCAGTATATATATACAGTTTATCAGGAAGCAAGCTTAAACAATACAGCAAGTACGAGTCAGGACAGCCATTATTTTCTGGTGGATGGCTCTATAGTCTATCTATCAGTGGCGATGGTTCAAAGATTTATGTTGCTAATCGTGATGCAGGACTTTTAATACTAGAGAATGAAGGAAAGGTGGTTAGGAAATTCAATTGTCCAGAGTTGAAAAATGCCCATGATGTTCATTTTACCAGGAGTGGAGATGTACTTGTATGTGGAATGGACTCCAACAATATTCTACAGTTTCGACCTGGTGGAGAACTGATAGGAGAGATACTACAGTCTGACGGAGGAAATGGAGGATTTAAGACTGTCTGTTGTAATAAACAAATGTCTAAGATGATAGTAGGCCGGGCAAGAAATGAAATAGAGGTTTATGACTTGGTCTGATATGTCAGTGCACAATGGTAAAAGTGAATGTCAAAATTAACTTATAACTAATTGGTACATTTCAACATTATGTGTTACATTCATATACACTCAGTAAAAGCTGAACGCTTTATTATTTTTGAATAAACTCAAACAAGAACTGCTATGTGAAAACAAAGAAGGAAAAATTCTATGTCATTCTATTTACATTATCAAAACACCATTGTTTATTGACTAATGTGTTTCTATTTATGCATTCTAGTTTTTAAGATAGTCCTCACAAGTCTTTAATCAGAGGCTGAGGTATACAAGTTTTTCTTGATTTCGATAAGCGACAGTAAGAAAGAGGGATGATTCGTGTATGTTATTGATCTAAGTAATATAAATCTCAATAAATTTAACATGTACCAGACATTTTGTTTCAATCCATTCTATGAAAGCATTAATAATTTGTATTTATAATTATATCTTCTTAGTATCTTCTCAGTTGAATCGAGTATCAAACTTTATATGGTACTGCACGACTGTTGCAAAACATACTTATTGTTTACCTACATGAAACAGGTTAACATTGGAAGGTTAACTACTGCGGGAAGAGACATTGACATTATAAAGTAAATCTTCTGGATGTTAATATCATTCCAAAAAAGGAAACAATGGTCTTTCAAAAACAATAAGATATTGCTAACATTATTATATGTCATCCTATTTATAGGTTGATAGACTGAGCTAATAAAATACTTTGCTTATATTATTGAACTATTCTTTCATTCATATTTACTGCGCAACTGAAATAAGTTGGCAATGTTTACTAAAGAGGTAATTTACAAAATATTTATTAAATAGAGTATGAGTGGCGTTGTCATTATCCCTAAGGCAATGAATACCTTTAATCCTGTATCTTATTCTTTTCTTTGCAAAGTGATTTCTAATCATGTGGAAACATGCAAACTTACTGTGGATGTAATGACAGACACTTTCTGCAAAACTTTTTTGCGACAAACAGGGTATCTAGTTAAGAGTACTTACCTTTTCTTAGAAACATGCATCCAGGTGGTACACGTTTATTTCTGAACACAAGTGTCAGTACCAATTTAACGTCGTCTGTTATACATGTCCGGGGATCAAACCAAAACAGGAAGTGGAAGCTCTACTACTAGGCTTAGACAATCAAGTGGACCAACATGGTCTCTCTGTTGATACAGTTCAGAAACCTGGCCCTGTGCTTATATTTTTCTTCTTGCTTTCATGCTAAGAATTTGGATCAATGGCTTATTAATTAAAATTCCAAAGAAAAGTGTGTAAAAAAGTTTGCTTTACTTAAAATAACTTTTCAACGATAGCTCTTGTTGTTGTTAAGATTTTTTTAGAGTCCCGGCCGATCGTAAGATTTCTACCCTGGTGAAATTGCCAAGACCCCAGTATTGACTCTCATGCATACTGATACCTAACTTAATTTGAAAACTTAGGGAGTTTTGTTTTTCCTGACTGCAATACCCAGTCAGTTTTGTCCAAAGATAACGATCATTTAGCAAAATTGTGTAAAATACCAGTAGCCAAAAGATAGGTGTGCTCTTTTATTTCTTACAATGTATGGTGCTAAAATCGTTCGATTCATTTGAGTATAAACAAAGTTTTGTAAACGTAGGACCTGGACTGCATTCCGGTCAGACAATTTGAGATGGGACCTCAAACCTCAGTACACCATGCCATGAAAGAGAACTTTTGCTGTTTCTCTCATTAGTGACTGGTATAATCTTGGATTGTGTGTCGCGAGCTTGACTGATCATTTTGTAACCTGAAATATAATACTGATAGTTATCATACTTTATCATTTTTGTTTACACCAAAAAATGACACACATACTATCTAATTCGTGTGTTCGAACTGATTACCGTTTATCTGAAATTTAAATCTACAATTGATTTAACATTGACAAGTCTATTTCGGGATTTAAATCGAAAGTAGGGTTATTATTTTTATAAATTAAGATAAAATGGCGTCAGGGGGAGAAGACGCGAACAAACAATCTGATGAAACGTTTGATTTACTGTGTACAGTGTGTAAACATGATGGCAGGAATACGGAAGCTGTTAAATATTGTACTGACTGCAGTGATTACTACTGTTCAAAATGTGTTAAAATTCATTATACGATCCCAGTATTAAAAGTGCACAAGATCGTTGACAAGGGACAATCTCAGAAAGGATCGCGTAAACCGTTACCAATGGTACCGACAGAGAGGTGTGACAGACATGGTCTCAAGCCTGTAGACATGTTTTGTGAAACCCATGATGGCGTCGGCTGTTCTACATGTATGACGGTTGAACACAGGTATTCATAACTTAACCTACTTTTAAATCCCTCACATTGGATATTCAAAAGACAGAAAATAAAATGTATAATAATGTTGTAAAACATTTCCTCGGGCTTAAATGCTCGTGGATTTCGTCTGTTGGGCCACAGGAATTTGTACCAATCCTTATTAAGAAGTCATGCTTTTCATGTGATATGCACCTAAATCTATAGAGGAATAATTTATCTTTCAAACAAGAATATCTTTCCCAGATTAGTGTTGTCAGAACTTCACTATTATGTTTCATTCATGACTTCGTAGAAATTTGATATATTTGGACTGACTTACCATGTTTACAATGTTTAACTTAGCAGTTTTTAAAGTTCGTACACCAAATGTTACCTATAGTTTATAAATATTGACTGTACCAAATATGAGAAAAAGTACCAGTTTTGTCTCAAGATTATTCAGCGTAATTCATTCTTATAAAAATATCCAATAATATTGTAATTACAGACTGTGCCATGGCCTCTATTACATCCCAGACTATATCCAAAACAATGCAGGTGTATGCAATCCTACAGACGTCAAGATAAAACTCGATTCAGCTGAGAAGACCTTGGATAAAAGCGTCCGTTACTATGAGCAAGAAAAACATCTGGCAGTGGAAAATAAAGCAGAATTTATCAACAATGTCAGAAAATTCAGAAAAGAAATAAATAAAAGACTTGATGAACTGGAGCAGGCTTCTATTGATGAGATAGAGAAGAAATACAAGGTAATGATAAAAAAGATAGAGGAAGAAATACAAATTATCAAGGAAACCGAGAATGAGGTAACATCAGCTAAAGATAAGCTGGCACCTGCTGGTAACAACGTATCTCAGACGTTTGTAACGACAAAGATGAGTCAAAAGGTTGCTAGCGACGCTGAAAAATACGTCAAGGAGAAAATATCTAAAAGTCAGTCAGAAGATATTCGTTTTATTCCTGATCAAAAATTGGCAGGAGTCCTGAATGCGATGAAAATTCTAGGACGTTTTGTACAGCAATGTAGAAGTAGGAATGAAGAAAACGATTCAGTCGTTGTGAAGCAGAAGGCTACCATACTTCAGACGAGAGGAATGAAGAAATATCCCGTCAGAGTTCAGTCAGACTCTTCGGACTGTGATATTTTCAGTTCATGCGTTCTCGAAGATGGAACAATAATACTTGCAGACAAAAGAAACATGAAGCTGAAACGTCTAGACAGATCTACATACAGTGTAACAGATCACTTTGATCTTCCTGTGCAGCCTTGGCAAATGTGTGCCATCAATAATCAGGAAATTGCAGTAAGTTACACGAGACAAGAAATAATGGTTATTTCTCTTGGGTCTAAAATGACACAAAACTACGTAATTAAAACTGACTTTCCCTGCTATGGTCTAGCCCATGCTAAAGGCAACTTGTACATTTCTGACCGCAATACACCAGTATATATATACAGCGTATCAGGAAGCAAGCTTAAACAAGTCAACAAGGACGAGTCACTGTTCTCTGGTGGATGCCTCTATAGTCTATCTGTTAGTGGCGATGGTTCGAAGATTTATGTTGCTAATAGTGTTAAAGGACTTATTGTACTAAACAATGAAGGAAAGGTGATTCGGAAGTTCAATGGTCCAGAGCTGAAATATGCCACAGATGTTCATCTTACCAGGAGTGGAGGTGTACTTGTGTGTGGCTGGACGTCGAACAATATTCTACAGTTTGGACCTGATGGAGAACTGTTAGGAGAGGTACTCCAGCCTGACGGAGGAAAGGGAGGATGTGAGACTGTCTGTTGTAATGAACACATGTCCAAGATGATAGTTGGCAGAGCAAGAAATGAAATAGAGGTTTATGATTTGGTCTGATGTGACAGTGTACCACGGGAAAAGTGAATGTTAAACATAAACTAATAACTAAGTACTAAGTTACACTTCAACATTATGTGTTACATACATATTGTCAGGAATAGCTGTAGGCTATATTAACTGTTTTTTAGTAAACTCAAACTGAAACTGCTATGGGAAGACAGACCAAGAACTATTCTAAGTCATTCTGTATATATAATCAAGGAACATTTACTGACTGATGTGTTTCTTTTTATGCGTCATAGTTTATAAGATAGTCCCCTCAATTGTTTGATTTCAGGCAGCAAGAAAAGATGGATAATTCAAAGATACATAAATGTTATTGATTTAAATCACTTAAACCTCAGTTAAGTGTACATGTATCATAAATTTTGTTTCCATTCATTCCACTGAAGCATCAATTATTTGTATTTTTAGTTGTATGAATGTACATCATGAGAACATAATCATTAAATAGAATGTATGATATTTACTGAACTTTACATTGAATTGCACGATATTGCACTTTGCTTATATTATCAAATTGTTCTTTCATTCATATCTACTGCGCAACTGAAATAAATTGGCAATGTTTACTTAAATAGGTAATTCAGTACAATACAATATCTATAAGATAGTGTATGACTAGAGTTGTCATTTTCCACTAAGGCAATAAAATACCTTTTATCCTGTATCTTATTCCTTGCTTTTTAAATTGATTTCTAATCAAACGGAAACATGCAGACTGACTGTGGATTTACTATACGTCTACACGGAAGTAAAAATAATCACAGATGATAAATGAATATAGATAAGGAAGGATAAAGAAGCTTTATTTAATGACGGACATTACTAACAAAACTGTTTTGCGACAAACGGGAACACAGTAAAGAGTACCTACCTTTCCCCAGAAACACTCATTTTTCCTTTGTCTTCCTGGCGCTACACTTATTTCTGAACAAAGATATCAGTACAAAGTTAACGTCATCTGTTGGACATGTACATGGATCAAACCAAAATCTCCCACGCAAGAAGTGGAAGCTCGACTACAAGGCTTAGGCAATCAAGTTGATCAACATGGTCTTTGTGTTGATGAGTTCACTTCACATTTCAGACGACCTAACTAGCACTATGCTTATATTGTTTCTTGCTGAACTGAGTTTCATGCTAAGAATTTGGATCAATAGAATATAGATATAAATTATTGATAAAAGTGTGCCAAACAAGTTTTCTGTACTTAAAATGACATTTAGACGACAGCTCTTTAATTTCTTATCATGCATGGTGCTATAAGTTAAAATCGTTAAGTGTTCAAACTTAATTTAGCATGAACAAACTTTGACCAGCATAATTCCAGTCAGACTATTAGAAGTTGGTTTTTATACAAACCTCTGTGCACCATACCCTACATGAGAACACTTGCCGATTTTCTAATAAGGGATGGTTTAGTCTCCTGTTGTAATGTGACAGTGTTAACTTGGAAGAATTTGATTCTAAATCAAACGGAAACAAATAAGTATGAACTACTCCCACAAAAGAAAACGAAACATTGTACAGTGAAGTGCTAGGGTCTGATTCACGTATCTTTGGTTAAGGTCTAGCTGACTAGTGAAATGAACAGTCATACTAGTAGATACAAACACAATTATCAAGTCTAAACTGCATGAAATCAAAGGGTGTGCTAATCATAATGCCACAAGACAACGCTATAACATTGAATTAGGTCCGAATAAAAACCGTTGAAACTCCTTTACAAAATTGAGCACATGCTTAAAATTTCATCACTGTAGCTTCACAAACGAGAAATTATATCAAACAGTAACACGGGCAATGCCATGCACATTAAATAACTGAAAAGCTTTGTGCATGGACCATGTTTCGTTGTTGACGCTTTAAACACCAGAAAGTTACTCAAAATGTCAATGCTGATGTCATCCGATGTAAGTGCTAAAATATGTTTGTAAAACTTAACATATGGTTCAAATTTCATCTATGCTGCTTCAAAAATACGAAAGCAGTTTAACAGGGCGGGGCCAATTTTGACATAAGAGACATTATTTGAATAGTCATGATACTGCATGCTGCATAGCAAATAATAAGCAAATAGCAAAATAAGCTCCGGAGCTTACACTTATGGATAGGAAGACTCATCTATGCAATCTGATTTGAATTACATAACCAAGGTTTCATTTTAACGACAGACTCAATGTTGACTTACTAACAACAACATTACAGAAAACAATTGTCAGTTTTTTTATATTAACATCCATCTATTAAGAGCAGTCACAGTACATCAGTACAGCTTCGAAAGAGCTTACATTGAATTGCATTTATTGGTTGCTGAGATATCACATATACCAATATTCAAAGGGACATAACTACGGACTCAACGCTGACTGAAAATAGCGTGGACAAGACTAGTGTTTGCAGAAATTGTTTCTGTCCATCACAAAAAGCAAAACCCTGAAAGCTTATGAAGGCTGGCACCAGTTCGACCCCGATTATTCAACAACCTATTATTCGTATACCTGGTGTAATCCGAAGACATTATTCGGTCCCGAAATGTTTTATATATAAATGTATATAAAAATAAACGGGTTATTCGAAATGGATTTTACGAATACCTGGTGTTATTCGAAGTGTTTTTTCAGTCCGATTCACAATGTTTGTAAGGATTTTCACACCCATTATTCGAAATGCATTCGAATCTAACCAATAATTGTTGACACGCTCAACTTGTGAAAAACGACACGCGGTCGGCGCATTATATGTGCTAAGGTGTGATAATTACATACTCGCTTTAACCTTGTTAAGGGAACAATTTTTGTTTTTGTTTGAAAGTCGGTTAAAGATGTTCACCTTTAATTTCGAAAAACAAACTCGTGACTACCAAACTACCATGCCTATTTAAAGCATGACTTTTAATTTAACTGTCAGAAGAAAAATGACTTCTACTTGTACAGAAGAAAGTTTGGCTGAGCAATCTGGCGAAGGATCTGGTAACGGGGGAATACCGAGATCAGCTGATATCTTCCTTTCCATTCGTACTGAGCAATCTAGCAAAGGACCCGGCCCCGGGGGATACCTAGATCAGCAAAGAATGGAAAGGGTTTAAAAAGGAAAAAAATTAATTAAACGTTTGATATGATTTATTTCTGTTTTCCTTTTCCTTTCATCTAAATCATATACGCAATGTATATTACGTTAAGCGTCCGTGATAGCTATATACATGTATATATTGACGATTTATATAACCATCAGCTGGCCATCCTCGGGACTTGGATTATTCGAACCCATGGATTATTCGAAGTAAAATCTTGGTCCCCGACACTTCGAATAATCGAGACTCGACTGTATGAAACTAGTTTATTCATAATCTTGAATGTTTGTTAAAATTACGGAGATATATTGATTTTGATAGGGTGTCCCCCACTAGATCAAATGCTTTTTAAATGACAGAGTTCTCTGGTTTGAAAAGTTATTTAATAATTTTTGTTTACCAACAGATAACAAATAAATCTACTTCATCTAAACGATTGAATTCTCAATTATCTGAAATTAAATCAAAAGTAGAGTTAACCTTGACGAGTTAAAACAAAATGGCGTCAGGTGTAGGAGACGCGAACAAACAATCTGATGAAACGTTTGATTTACTGTGTACAGTGTGTAAACATAAAGGCAGGAATACGGAAGCTGTTAAATATTGTACCGACTGCAGTGATTACTACTGTTCAAAATGTGTTAGGGTTCATGATACAGTCCCAGTATTAAAAGGACACAAGATCGTTGACAAGGGACATTCTCAGAGAGGATCTAGCAAACCGTTACCAATGGTGCCAACAGAGAGATGTAACAGACATGGTCTCAAGCCTGTAGATATGTTCTGTGAAAACCATGATGGGGTCGGCTGTTCTACATGTATGACGGTTGAACACAGGTACTTCATAACTTTACCTACATTTCAATCCCTCACATTAAAATTCATAGAAATGGAAATGACACACTAGTTTAGATCTATAATAATGCTGTAAACCCACTGATTTAATGCTTGTGTGTTTCGTTTGTTGGGAGACATTGATTTGTATTTTTATCAGCCTAAGTCCCATACAATATGAAGAGGATATAAAGATCCTACTAAAGGCATTTACACATGACCTCTTTCCTTGGCTAAAATTATTCTATTCATGTTACAATATATCAATGTCTTGCACCTAGCTCTATATAGGAATAATTTTTCTTTCAAAAAATAATAGTTTTCTCAGATTAATGATGTCAGATCATATCTGGATAAATAAAAGTTACAAATGGATTATAGATATTGACTGTGCCAGTAACCTAATATGAGCGACAGAACTAGCTTGGTCACTATATCTGCAGATTATTTAGCTTCATATATGCTTTAAACTACAATGATACTGTAATTACAGGCTGTGCCAGGGCCTGTATTACATACCAGAATATATCCAAAACAATGCGAGTGCATGCAATCCTACAGACACCCTGAAAAAACTGGACTCTGTCGAGAAGACCTTGACTGAAAATCTACAACACTTGGAGCACGAGAAACAACTGACAATGACAAGGAAGGCTGAATCTATCCAAAATGTCAGACAATTCAGAAAAGAAATAAATAAAAGACTCGATGATCTGGAGCAGGCTTCCGTTGATGAGATAGAGAAGAAATACAAGGTAATGATAAGAAAGATTGAGGAAGAAATACAAGTTATCAAGGAAACCAAGAATGAGGTAACATCAGCTAAAGATAAGCTGGTACCAGTTGGTAACAACGTATCTCAGACTTTTGTAACGGCTAAGATAAGTCAAACGGTTGCTATGGACGCTGAAAAATGCCTCAAAGAAAGATTACATGAAAGTGAAAGCCAGACAGGAGATATCCGTTTTATTCCTGGTCAAAAATTGTCCGAAATCCTAAATGAGATGAAGGTTCTAGGACACACTGTACATCAAAGTAGCAGTAAGTCCGAAGAAAAAGATACAGTCGTTTTCAAGCATAAGACTGCCTTACTTCAGACGAGAGGAATGAAGAAATATCCCGTCAAAGTTCAGTCAGATTTGAGCGATTGTAATATTTACAGTTCATGTGTACTCGAAGATGGAACAATAATACTTGCAGATAATTACAACAAGAAGCTGAAACGTCTGAACAGTTCTAAATACAGCGTCAGAGATTACTATAATCTTCCTGAACCACCTTGGCAAGTGTGTGCCATCAATAATCAGGAAGTTGCAGTGAGTTACCAGAAAAAAGTAATAAGGATCATTTCTCTTGGACATAAAATGACACAAAAATCCTTAATTAATACTGACTTTTACTGCTATGGCTTAGCCCATGCTAATGACAATCTGTACATTTGCGACCTCTATACATCAGTATATATATACAGTGTATCAGGAATCAAGCTTAAACAGTTCAGCAAGGACCAATCAGGACACTCACTGCTCCCTTATGAACATATCAATAGCCTATCTATCAGTACCAATGGTTCAAAGATTTATGTTGCTTATAATGATAAAGGACTTCTTGTACTAGAAAAGGAAGGAAAGGTTGTCGGGAAATTCAATGGTCCAGAATTGAACCATGCCACAGATGTTCATCTCGCCAGCAGTGGAGATGTACTTGTGTGTTGCTGGAACTCTAACAATGTTCTACAGTTTGGACCTGAAGGAGAACTGATAGGAGAGGTACTCCAGCCTGACAGAGGAAATGGAGGATGTAAGTCTGTCTGTTGTAACGAACAAATGTCCAAGATGATAGTAGGCAGACACAGAAATGAAATAGAGGTTTATGATATGGTCTGATGTGTCAGTGTCAATTCAGAAAAAAGTGAATATTTAGCAAATATATTATTACAATTCAAAACTGTGATGCACATACATACTCAAATAAACCTTATTATCAAAGGATTTTCTAAAAATACAAAAAAACAAAAATATACTATATGGAAAATAAAAGAAACTGTAAAGATAAAATTGTATATCATATTGTACCTATCATCAGACCCAAGTTTCTTACCGGTAATTGGTGTAACTGCTCTTGTTTTTCTAAAGACACATAATATAAGTAGTCTAAATAGACTGTCCCCAAAAATATGTTAATAGACCGTCCCCCAAAAATATGTTAATAGACAATTACCCGAAATATGTTGATAGACTGTCCCCCAAAATATGTTGATAGACTGTCCCCCAAAATATGTTAATAGACAGTCCACCAAAATATGTAAATAGACAGTTCCCAAAAAAGTGTTTTAATAGACAGTTCCTCACAATATGTTAATACACTGTCCCAAAAAATATGTTAAAAGACAGTCCACCAAAATATGTTCATGGACAATTACCCAAAATATGTTAATAGAATCCACCAAAATATGTTAACAGACCATACCCCAAAATACACATGTATGTTAATAGACTGTCCCCCAAAATATGTTAATAGAATGTCCCTCAAAATATAGTGTCTGACTTTTAAGCAGCGGGGTACATTATTGTGACTGTAGAGTATAGAGGCGGGGAGGAATAAATGCATGTTTATGTGAACTTTAAACGTGTGCGTTGTGTATATATACCTACATGTAATCTTAATTAAATATGCTGTGTTGGTACCTAGGCATTGAAGCATTTTATCTCACTTTGATTATGTATTATATATTTGTAAATAAATATCTAGGATATGTATACCTGTATCAGTTATCTATCTGGCATTAAGCTTGAACTCACTCAAGGATCTTATATACATAAATCCTGACTCACTATACAAAATAAATACATGCCAACAAGGCTATTTTGACATCGTACAACAATGGGGATACAAATTAAATTATTAATATGAACCCATTTCATTCTGGATACACCTTTTGGTGTAGTTACCCTTTTCATTCTGGAGACACCTTTTGGTGTAATTTATCGGTCAGTTTATGTACTGCACGTATTGTTTATGTTAAAAGATTCATTTTATACTGTAATTCAAGATTAGAATATATAGCTATAATTTTCTTTATCAAAATTAAATTTTCAACCTTATGGTTAAACTTCTAAAACTGTATTTTGATTATTGAGTTAGATATAACAATGTAAAAATTGACATGGTTGACATAAGTACGAATAATTATGCTCGCTAAAACTCTTTTTATTCTCCTAACCTCATCATTGAACCAAAACATATGATGTTACACATCAATATAATCTGGTAATTGTTAGCAATCTCACTGTGTGAAAATGATGATTTTTAGCCGTACGAGGGGCGCAATACGATCCCAATAGCTCACTCTGGCATAGTTGAATGGTCAATTAAAGGCCAATAATCGTGAAGTAACTAAACCGATCTGAATAAAACTTTGCATGCACCATCCCACTAGAGTGATACATTGAGGTTTTAAGTTTGAAATCTGAAATAAAAATCACAGTTCACCGGCCTTGATTTTGAATCATCTGCCCTTGAACGCATTTTGTTACAATTTCCGATTTTCAAGGGCATATAATGCAAGATCAAGGCCGGTGACCTATACTTTTTATTTCATATTTCTTTTTCAGATTTGATTCTCGGTCAAAATACCAACTTTGAAGAAATTCTCCTACTATTACAATTTTTCCCTATATACTTACCGGAAATTGTAGCGAACACCGTTAAGATCATTACCAGTGTTAGGGAAAACTAACAGGGGGTGGGGGTGTTCCTTCCATGAAGCTTTACCACAGTTGCTGCAAGGATGTTTATTCAAACAGAACTTTGTAAACCAAAAAAGGACTTCAAAAAGTCTTATTGTCAGTAACTTTTGCAAACTGTCTACCAGTTTTGTATGAAATGGCAATATCACCGTCAACCTGGATTGTCAGTATGGAAATAAAAATCAGATACACCAATGTATTGGTGAAACTCAGTTTGCGTACACCAGAAATATTCAAACAGTATGGATCTGAATTAGCCTGTTTGCAAGCTTACAGGTCACAAAGCCAATAAAGCAACACAAATTTTAAAGGGTGTCTTTATTACGCAGTTATATCATCACAAGACCTAACAATCACAGTGTATCACTATACTTCAGTTTATATTCATAAGCTTTCAAAGTTAACAACAGCAACTTCTCAATAACTAACAACAAACACAAGAAATATACAAAATGTACTTAAACAGTGATAGATAATCAAAAAATACCTAAATTCCAAAGAGAAACTTTACATCTAGTGAAAATGCATGTGCTAAACAATTAATTTCCTAAAATTGAATAAATTTGAAAACGTGCAATTATGCCACCATATAACAAGCTGTTATGATGATAACATTTATGTCGAGTCATGTGTTTGGAAGTTTGTAAGGAAAAAAGTATCAATCTATCAAATATATACTTTGCTGAGGTTTCTTAAAATGTCAAGTGGACTATTTAAATCACGTGACATTCCAGTGTGTGACGTCATATACATTCGTACACTTGATGCATTTCATGGTTATATTTTCAGTGTTTAATAAATTCGTTAGACAATAACTATTTTCTCCTGGATTTATCGACTTCTTATTTTGAATTGAAAACAGCAAGAAAATCATCCTATAATTAAACAGGGATCGTATATACAATAAATCCTGAATTAAATAACAATAATAACGATAATACAGAACCGGCTACCTAGACCAAAAGTCTACCTAGCCACTTCCTTCTTAAAACAAATGTGTACCAAATAAGATACACTTTGATGCTTAAAGTCAGTAGCTGCTTGATTCACTTGACCTTTGACACAAGCTGAACTGTATATCAATTTCTTTTTCTTTGTGTTTACATACTGCGGATCATTTCAATTCAAAATGCAGTCTCCAGGATTCAGCATTATTCATTACATAATCACTACACATTATTCCTTGTAATGATGCGGCTGACACTTCACACAAAACGTTGTGCCTAGAAGTACAATGTACATGCATTTAAAAAGAAAGTTAACAAAAACTTGATGCTATGTATGCTGACACTTCTACACAATTATTAGTGTTGCTTAGTTGAAGGTTGGTTGGTCTTTATGCGGAAAGGGCATCTACAATTTTGACAATAATTTTCTGTTTCGTTCAAATAATGCAGTATTAAATGTAACATGTATGTTACATCTCGTACAAGATATTAAAACAACAATTCCAGATGTACTTGCTTCCATTTTAAATAACATCCAACTTTTGTTCATCACACTTAGCACACTAAAGGAAATCTGATGTAATACCAATAAATAAAACAACATGCGTTTTAAACATAAACAATCATTCAACAAGTTCATAAATTTACATTCTAATTGGCTAAAGTTAAACATCTAAAAGCACATTTTCAATAAAGCAAGACATGCTTCTTTTTGTCTCTGGCTTTTTGGTCTGAAAGACAATTGTCAAGATTAAATTTTGATTAACACCAACTGTAATCACATCTCATCATTGTAATGTAATGGTACAACATGTTTTAGAATAAAGTGGCAATAGACGAGCCCAGCAACTTGGATAATATCTCATGTGAACAAGATTTGCTGTTTATAATTGAAAGATATTACGACTTGAAACAATAAGTAAAAAATTCACTTCGCAAATCATCAAAATATGCTGGAACAGTGAAGGCAGTAGCGTTTCCTCAATTTCAGTACACATGTACTCGAAATTGTTTCATGAAAGACTACCTATAAGAAATAGATTTAAAATTTAATTATAAAACACTATCTAATACCCTAAAATTCTAATCCACTACATATCTAGCTAGCAAACCAATGTTTCCATGGCAACATTTATGACAACATGCTCTATGTTATCTTATCTAAGTTTACTTACTGCAGATTTCATAATAGCGCGCCGTTTCAGTGTTTGTTGCGTATCGATTGAATACAGGTAATGAATGACTAAAGCGTCTGTGGGCGGAGCTACATTTTACATATACGGAGAGCAATCTGTGTTTCATAGTGAGAAAAAGAATATAAATCGGTCATATTGTTTACGGCATTCAATAGTGTTTAGTCGGCGGTTACGTACATGTTGCTTGTGTGCTAGTGTCCCATCAAGAAGGGGATATACGCATACAACATGTACGTGTAAATCCGGTACAAGTGTCATTTCACTTACATAATTTAGTGTAAATATATGTCTCAGTAGAATGAATAAAAATATTGTAAATATACATTCTATTTCGCTCTTGTATAAATGATCCGATCGCAATACTTGCATATTATGCATTATAAAATACGACTTTACTGATATCTTGTTACAACCGCGCATGCTTTGCTTTGACTTACAAGAGTGCTAAAATGTTTCTGTCGATGCTCTGAAATCTGTAAAATGATAATATGTGTAGCAAGAAATGTAACAAAGACCGATAAATTTTGTTTATAATTTATCTGAAGACAGGATTTATTTCTATCATGTACACTTTTGACTATAAGATTATTTCTATAATCCCTGCTGAAGATATCTAGCGCACATGTCATCAGAGTCGTTACGTAAAACCGAAGAAACCAGGCTTTCACAAAAATGTAGAGCGTTTACCTCTACCGGTAGTCCAACTATTTAGACATAATGCTTGTTTCTTCATGATTTCTAATTTTTTAATTTTTGGTGTTTATTTTTTTACATCTTTGTTAGCATGACTTTCCTCAATGAATATAAAAAGTAAAATATCATAAAAGTGAAAACTAAAGATAATAAATGCGAGGTCTTTTTTCTAGGACTACCAGTACATCACATTGCCAACAAGTTGACCTATCGCCAGTACAAATGAAATTTACTTTGTTTTATGAGTAGTTTCGCTCACTTCATTGGTGACGATTACATGTACAATCAAGCCAAGTTTTGATGTTTTCAGTTTGTGTTTATTTTACCGACATACGATTTGACTTTTCGCAAGTTTGTACAGCGATACATTTACCTGAATCTGAGATGGTGTACACGGAAGTTTGCTATACTGTGCACAAATATTTACATGCAGAGCGCATGTATAATGTATATAATTTACCATAAGTTTAAAGAGTGGTCACTCAATGATCTAGACATTCTTTTATAAATTTTACGAAGGTGAATTTCTGTTTTCTCGTAAAATACAATCGACGATGATGCAACAAAACAACAATTATATAAACATTGTATTATACATTTCTCATCACGCTTTAGAAAGGATTTCCCGTATGAAAAAATATACAGGAAAGATGATCAAGGGTGCTATATTCTCTGCAGGTTCAACAGTGATTCACGAATATAAAATGTCTTAAAAAACAGTTTGTTCTAAACATCCTGCAAGAAATGTTCTTGGAATCATGTTTGTAAAACGTTCGTCGTATAAGTCAGAGTCTTTACAACCGTGTCTTCTTTATGGAACGCCAAATCTACATATACTCAAATATTTGAAGAGGTCTTTAAATAATTGGAGAGCTCTCTAATTCAATTATTGATATCAAAAATTGATTTAAAGCGCGCAATAAATGAATTGAAGACCTCTCCAATTCAATTGAAGATATCAAAAATTAAGGTGTATTTCAGCTGTTTTTAAGAGCTCTGTAATTGAATTGAAGAGGTCTCTAATTGATTTGAAGACCTCTGTAATTGTTTTATAGCGCGCTACAAATTAATTTATAGAGGTCTTGAATTCAATTACAGACCTCTCTAAATCAATTTGAGCGCGGTGAAATTCAATTTTAGATGTCTTGAATTCGTACCAAATTTACATATACTCAATTATTTGAAGAGGTCTTCAAATATTTGGAGAGCTCTGTAAAATATTTGGAGAGGTCTTTAAATCAATTTTTGATATCAAAAATTCGTTTGTAGCGCGGTTTAAATCCATTAATTTGGAGACATCTATAATTCAATTGAAGAGGTCTCCATTTAAATTGTAGACCTCTATAATTGTTTTATAGCGCGCAAGAAATGAATTAATGATATCAAAAATTGATTTTGAGAGGTCTATAATTGAATTGTACCGCGCTTCAATTGTTTTATTTGAGAGCTCTCTATTCGCTATAAAACAATTACAGAGGTCTTCAAAATCAATTAGAGACCTCTTCAATTCAATTACAGAGCTCTTAAAAACAGCTGAAATACACCTTAATTTTTGATATCTTCAATTGAATTGGAGAGGTCTTCAATTCATTTATTGCGCGCTTTAAATCAATTTTTTGATATCAATAATTGAATTAGAGAGCTCTCCAATTATTTAAAGACCTCTCTATTACAATTTTTGCGCGCTATAATTATTTGGAGATATCTCTAATTGAAATTGAGACCTCTAATATTATTTGAAGAGCTCTCCAAATATTTAAAGACATCTTCAAATATTTGAGTATATGTAGATTTGGCGTTCCATACTTCTTAGCTCAGCAAACGTTTCAGATACTTAGCCGAGGACACATTTTCCTCCATCAAAATTTTATTATATGGACTATATTACAGAAAAGTATAAAATCTTTGTTTCGTGTTGATTATAGAACACGCAGTACAGTTCGGTTTCGTTTGTAAAAATTGAATACCAGTTGTTTTCTGAAATAAACTTTCGAGCTTAAAATGAAAATAAACCAATTTTATCCAAAAGTAATACATAAGCACTAGATTCATAAAAAATCAAATAATGTCGCAATTGTAGCTTGAAGATGTGTAAACTTATATTGTCAGTATAGTAGTCAGTGTGTACGATAGACAAAGGTATCGATTTGGGCGGAGCTTACTACAGAATGTAACATCGACGTCATTTACTACCTGTGTGTAAAGCAAACACTGAAACGGCACGGTATTATGAAATCTGCAGTAGAGCACTATTCTTTGTAACACTTATTTCACGCCAATGTTCTTACTTCGTTGATTTCATGTTCACTTATTGTTTTACATCATGTAATTAAGAAACACAAGTGTTTCCTGTAATATACTCATGTAAAGCGAAATCGAAATATTCATCAAAATGAAATATTCATCAAGTATTCTTTTAACCAGTCATGTATGACATGAATTGCTACATAATTTCAACCAAGAGTTCCTAGATAAAATATAGCATGTAAAAGGCTATCAACATGCTCAAATATATAGCAACTGTCCATTGGCATGTAAGTGTCAGTCCACTGAATAAATTATGGCATATATTATGATATATCATGGCATGTATTAGTGTCTATCCGCTAAGTGGATCTTCACGGCAATGTATGGCATACATAAGTCTTTGTGTCATATTCTCTTGGCTGGAATATTGTGGCAGTTTGATCATAAACATGCACGTCTCCACTCGAATATATCTCTAATCTGGTGTACCTGTAAATAGGTAAGTATGAAATATCATTTCAAAACAATTCATGGTATTGTTATAGTTTTATTTTTGGTACCACAATGTCCCCGTATAAGATCAGTTATTTTAGGGTAATCACGTGAGATACATATAATGTCCCCAGTTCTCAGGGCAATTCTGATTATATTACATGCTCGGTGTACAGCAATGATACATAGGATCTCTGCTTAAGACTATTAGTTATGTTAGTGGTGGAGTGAGGTATCAAACCTGTGACCCTGGACTACTATTCTAATTTATGATATACCTATAAATATTCTGTCAAAAATACAGCCTTTAAACAACCATCAAATACGGCCTGGCAGAAAAAAATCCGTATTGTATGTACGTGCAACACGCAGAGTGCGGCATTATTTGTAAGAGTGCATTCAATTGGCCCTAAAATACACATGACGTTAATAATGTCGCATTTGACTGGCTCGTTACCACTTGTTTATATGATGACGTCAATAAAATGACGTCGCACACTACTTATATTTCGCGCTTAAAAGAGTTTTTCTTCAATGTTATGCTTTAAATGTCATTTTAATTTAGTTTATTCGCGCTGACAAGTGTCAAAAGGTATATAATAAAAGGGTTATTAATATCCGGATTGGCTCTCGTCGAGGTCGGATCATACTTGTGCTACGCACTCGTAAGATCCGACGCACGACTTTAGCAAATCCGGCAGGCTGGATCACGTTACTATACTAATAACCCTATTGTATTACTAGACCACAATAATTTTCTGCTCTGCATGACAATTCAGACTGTTGGTTTGTTTGAAAACAGTCAATTCAAAGCTCAAATGCAAGTTCTACGCATGTAAGTGAATGTGGTATTGCAAAGGAAACAGTCATCAGACTGAGTGTCAAAAATAGATACATAAACAAAAACACAAAACTTTGTAAGTGATTAAGTACAGGTTTGTTTACACTTATGCTAAATTGTTGTATAAAGTATACATGTATGTTTAATATACTGGTTTGTACACGTATTTTTATAAGTGTTTTATATGTTTGTTCTGCAAGTATTAAATATATATACTATCATGTAACTATTTGTATCAATATCCGAAATTCCATTTTCTATGAATTCTGTAAATTGTCTCACCTTGACCATCTGGTGGCGCTATTTTCATTGGAAACGGCGGAACATGTGCTGTGTCAGCACCACCATCTTTACAAGGACACGTCTGTGGAATACGCTCCTGATTACATGCAAACTTATTGAAACAACATAAATCTTCCAGAATCAAGCTCTCCAATGTGTTCCAGAAATACTGGATATGTCGGTCTGTCTCCATCAGTCCAACCTGGTACATGGTGTGAGTCTACTGTTTTACGGTGTGTTTCCATTACAGTAACACGTTGTCATATTGAAAATGAATGAAACTTACTAACAACCAATACCCTTTCTTTTCCATACAAGCTATATGCGGTTACTTCCCTTTACATGACAGTAGACATTGCACGTTGAACATGCAGAAATTGCCCGACAATGCGTTTTGCATTGCAAGTTTGACAGATAGCTGAAATGAACGTGCTATCTTACACTTAACTTACATATCGTTTGTACAGCTTAGAAATATGCTAATACTGTTGCTGGAAGTACTTGCGCAAACTTGAAATTATTATCATGTGACCTTATCAAAGAGATATCGGAGTATCTGTAGCGTAACGTGACGTAGTAACAGGTGCGTGGAATATTCAAAAGCTTGTAGACGTTAGCAATTTAATACTTATGTATTTGCATAGACTGTCTTATTTTGTACTTCAGTGATATATATATAGACATATGTTCCCTACAAGGAACTTTTGGAATGCTATAACTTGTAAATAATCCTTTTGAACATGTACACACAGGCTGTAAAGGCAGACATATCGTGTTCATTTACAATATGGGTTCAATCTGGTAAGTGTTTAGCTCACAACAATAGGTATAAGTATGCTAAATAGATGGGAAACGGATCCAGACTATGTTTTCTAGGGAACTTGCGGACCTATATACACTATGTGGGCTGCAAATAAGTGGATGCATACGGGAATAGTTTTCTTGATAATTATAATCACTGGATGATAGATCACGAATGAAATGTGGAGAGGAAAATCTGAATATGACTTACAACAGTAATTTTGATATTTGATAATACTGACATTTTTGGTCGATAACACTGAAAGTGCCCCGAAAATGGGGGTGGTGTCATTCAGCTTCAAATATACGGCATAAAGTAAAGGATAACATGTATAAAAATTGCTATTTTTATGTGTGACTAGGATGATTCCGCAAAATAAAATGCATTTCAGCAGTCGATGAGAGTTTGGATAGTCGCACTGGCCGAAAACCTTATAATGTAAGTCTATGGAAATGTATTTAGCATACTTATACTAATATGTCCTCCGCTAGGTACAAGCTCTACTGATAAAGAAGGGTAGATAAATCTTGGATATACATCAGCACAAAGGTCAAATAGCTCTTCTTCGCTAACAATATTAATCGAGATATAATCAAATATTCTAATCTTACTTACTAAAATGGGAAATATTTTTGTGATTAATAATGTGATTGATAATGAGATGTGTTGCGTATTGTACTGTCACGCAATAACCAGGAGGAATATTTTACATCGATATTTATACACATGAATACCTCTATCAACTATCTACACAATGGTATATACTGTGCACATGGTCATCTGAAATTTAAACCAAAAGCAGATATAACCTTGACGAGTTAAAACAAAATGGCGTCAGGGGGAGAAGACGCGATCAAACTGTCTGATGAAACGTTTGATTTACTGTGTACAGTGTGCAAACATGAAGGCAGGAATACGGAAGCTGTTAAATATTGTACCGACTGCAGTGATTACTACTGTTCAAAATGTGTTAGGGTTCATGATATGGTCCCGGTATTAAAAGCGCACAAGATCGTTGACAAGGGACATTCTCAGAAAGGATCGAGTAAACCGTTACCAATGGTACCAACAGAAAGATGTGACAGACATGGACTCAAGCCTGTAGACATGTTCTGTGAAAACCATGATTTGGTCGGCTGTTCTACATGTATGACGGTTGAACACAGGTACTTTAGAACTTTACCTACTTTTTAATCCCACCCATTAAAATTCATAGAAATGGAAATGACATGTGGATCTATAATAATGCTGTCAAACCACTTATTTCCTGTGAGATTTAATGCTTGTGTGTTTCGTTTGTTGGACGACAGTAATTTGTAGCATTTTTACTAGCCTAAGCCCCATACAATATATAGAGGATTATACTAAAGGCATTTACAAATGACCTCTTTCCTTGGCTGAAGTTACAACATATCAATGACTTGCACCTAAATCTATAGAGGAATAATTTATCTTTCAAACAATAATATATAGTTTTCTCAGATTAGTGATGTCAGACCTTATCTAAATAAATGAGTATATTTGGACTGATTTATGTATTGTTTAACCGGGCAACTTTTACAGTTCGCCCACCAAAAGTTATATATGGTATATAAATATTGACTGTGCCAGTAACCTAATATGAGCAACAGAACCAGCTTGGTCACTTTATCTGCAGATTATTTAGCTTCATATATGCTTTAAACTACAATGATACTGTAATTACAGGCTGTGCCAGGGCCTCTATTACATACCAGAATATATCCAAAACAATGCGAGTGCATGTAATCCTACAGACATGCAAAGAAATCTGGACTCCGTCGAGAAGTCCTTGGCTGAAAATCTTCGACACTTTGAGCATGAGAAACAACAGGCGATGACAAGAAAAGCTGAATCTATCCAAAATATCAAAACATTCAGAAAAGAAATCAATAAAAGACTCGATGATCTAGAGCAAGCTTCTGTTGATGAGATAGAGAAGAAGTACAAAGTTCTGATACGCAAGATAGAGGAAGAAATACAAGTTATCAAGGAAACCAAGAATGAGGTAACAACAGCTAAAGATAAGCTTGCACCTGCTGGTAACAACGTATCTCAGACTTTTGTTACGACAAAAATGAGTCAAACGGTTGCTATGGACGCTGAAAAATGCTTAAGAGAAAGAATACCAGTAAGCCAGACAGAAGAAATCCGTTTTATTCCTGATCAAAAATTGTTAGAAATCCTCATTGATATGAAGCTTCTAGGACACGATGTACAGCAATGTAGCAATAGGTCTAAAGAAAAAGTTACAGTCGTTTTCAAGCAGAAGGGTGCCTTACTTCAGACGAGGGGAATGAAGAAATATCCAATCAAAGTTCAGTCAGACCTGAAAGACTGTTTTATTATCAGTTCATGTGTACTCGAAGATGGAACAATACTACTTGCAGATAACTTTAACAAGAGGCTGAAACGTCTAAACAGATCTACATACAGCGTCAGAGATCACTATAATCTTCCTGGGTGTCCTTGGCAAGTGTGTGCCATCAATAATCAGGAAGTTGCGATGAGTTACCAGAAAAAAGTAATAGGGATCATTTCTCTTGGAAATAGAATGACACAAAAATCCTTAATTCAAACTGACTTTCTATGCTATGGCCTAGCCCATGCTAATGACATGCTGTACATTTCCGATCTCAAAAAATCAGTATATATATACAGTGTATCAGGAAACAACTGTAAGCAGTTGAGCAAGGACGAGTCAGGACAACCACTGTTCTCTGTTGGATGGCTCTGTAGTCTATCTGTCAGTGGCGATGGTTCTAAGATTTATGTTGCTAATCGTGATACAGGACTTTTAATACTAGAGAATGAAGGTAAGGTGGTTTGGAAATTCAATGGTCCAGAGTTGAAAAATGCCTATGATGTTCATCTTACCAGCAGTGGAGATGTACTTGTGTGTGGCTTGACGCATAACAATATTCTACAGTTTGGATCTGGCGGAGAACTGATAGGAGAGGTACTCAAGCCTGACGAAGGAAAGGGAGCATGTGATACCGTCTGTTGTAATCCAGAAATGTCCAAGATGATAGTTGGCAGAAGAAGTAATGAAATAGAGATTCATGACTTGGTCTGATGTGTCAGTTTCTAGTGGAAAAAAACTCAATATCAAACAAACATATATTATAACAATTCAAATTTTTCGTTACATACATACTCAGATAAACCTGTATCTAAAAACATATATACTACGAGAAAAACAAAATAAACAAATAAAGTTGTACATCATATTGTACATGTCATCAGACCCAAGTTTCTTTATTGACCTAGCTGCTCCTGTTTTTCTAATGACGCATAATACAAGTAGTTTAAAAAGACTATTCCCCCCAAAATATGTGAATAGACAGTCCCCCAAAATATGTAAATAGACTGTCCTCCAAAATATAAAAATGACAGATCCCCAAAATATAGAATAGACAGATCCCCAAAATATGGAATAGACAGATCCCCCAAATATGCTAATAGACAGTTCCCCTAACTATGTAAACAGACTGTCCTACAAAATATGTTATCCGACTTTTAAGGGGCAACTCTCGCTGGTATACCAGCGCGTATTTGTTGTGTGCAGCTGTAACTTGATACCTCCAAAACTACCTGTCAATTAAACTGGAGGTTGGCAAAGAGTGAATGAGTCACAATAGCAAGCAGACGATTTTAGCTCTTGAGCTGACTAGGGGCTTCTTTGCGTTTCTTATGTTTTGTATCTATGAGCATTTTGGAATCAGATGAAAAATTTCATCTCACTTTCTTTTTATTCCATGATATTCATTCATATTCTACCTTTTTAGAAACTTTAAAGATAAATACTTTATTTCACACCTAACTCACAGAGTCAAATTTTGCACAAGGCCTGATTTTGTGTAATTTCCTACAATATAAATACATTGTGGTAAAATGTCAGCACCCAATTAAGATAGAGTCACAAAATTAATTGGTAATTATATGCCATCGGCATGCTGGTCTGTTTTTCTTCTTTTTCGAAGGACAAAAATTCCAAACATGAAACTGATACATGTGTCAGAAAAAGGAGGGAAAATATCACAACAGTTCAGAACACAATACAATGTATATGCATGTAGTTGATGAAGAATAGAGTTTATATTTTAATAAAGCATTGCAGAAAAGGTGCATAAGAAAAAGACATGTATTGTTTACCGGTATATCAAAAGAGAGTAAATGGAGCTATTTGTGTTAGTTTTAATCTTCTTGACACGGATTTGAAAGTTCATAGTGATGATAACACGGGATTATGTAAACTGTAGACCATCAAGGAAAAAAATGAAATGGAGAAATTATTAAAAGCACTAGTAAAATCAATCTAAAGCCTCATTCTTGGATAATAATGGATCATAATATATAATGAGCCAGGATAATATTAACTGACCCAGCATATGCGATTCTTGCAGTGGTTTACTAGAATGATTCTTCGTCTAAGTCACATAAACATTTTTTAAAATTATACCAACACTGTTTATGGTTTGCATTATGTAGCTGCATACCCACGGGCTTGACCAAGAAATAGAAGACTACCTGAACCAGGAAATAGTATCAAACAACAAAAAATTATTATAGAAAATACTGAACTATTCTTTAGTCAGAATGGACTTTTGAAGTAAAGTATAGATGGATGGGGGAATAACAAACATATCGAACCGCAAGGGAAGTTGTGTCCTGCTGTGCACCTTTGAAAGTTAGACATTTATACCAAAATTAAAAAGTTCAATACTGACTACTTGAAAAACATATGGCAACTTGAATAGATTTCTGCACAAAAACATATGTTTATGTTACATTTATCTGCTAACTTTAACTTTAATTATTTAGGTCTTGATTACCTTAATGGTTCATTATAATAAAGGATATTCTCATTTTATGGAAATAAACTTTCATCAAGGTTAGTAAACTGTTTTGTTCTGTAATGCATGCCACTACTAACATCACCACGTGGCCTTTGTTTACAAACACAGAGTTTATCAGCAATTAGCCACACCTCCCGGGAAATTCAAATCTGAGATCGTCTGCTTGACAGATTGATTTTTGTTCTCAAAGTCACTTTTAGAACAGATATGTCATTAAGATTTTTGGATGAACTGTTATGAAATGGCACAGTTTACCTTTGTAACAAATTTCAAAGGAAACAGTTCTGTAATTTTGTCAAAATTTTGAAAAAACTGTCCCTGATGTGAAACATGTTTGAAATTATTGAAAAACCTGCCCCAGCGCCATCTAGTGGTTTATATAGTCCAGTTACACCTGCGAGGTTTATTATTGTGACTGAATTTAGAATATAGAGAAGGGGAGGAATAGATTAATGTATATGTGAACTGTTCTGTTTCTATACCTATATGTAAATTTAGTATGCTTTGTTGATTGGAGCATTTTGTCTCACTTTGATTATATTTGTAAATATATATCAAGGATATTTATAGTTGTCACAGTTATCTGTCTGGCATTGAGCTTGAACTCACTTCGGGATCTTATATACATAAATCCTGACTCACTCATGCCAACAAGGCTACTGTGACATCGTACAACTATGGGGATACAAATTATTTATAAATATCAATCAGTTATTTAGTAACCAATCCAAACAGTCAAGATTATTGAATTTTAATCAAATAAATGCCAATAATCATGGAGTGACTAAACTCATCTGAATAAAACGTTACATGCACCATCCCACCAGAGGGATACATTGATGAGTTTCAAGTGTAGCTGGATAACGTGAACATTTATATCAGTCCGCTTTCGCTTTGGACAGGAAATAGCAGGAACCATAACGACTTACAACACAGTCTCGCAATCCTCAACATTTGGCTCTAAAATTTCATGTAAAGGCGTTCACTGCCATTTGCTGTGTGTATATGTATTTAGAACAAACATTTCCTAACAAGAGAATTTCTCCAACTTGGTATGTTGGTTGAAAATTAAGTTCGAAACAGAAATCTGAAGTAAAACCTTAGATCACCGGCCTTGATTTTGAATTATCTGCCCTTGCACATAGCATTTTGTTATATTTTCTGATTTTCTAGGGCAGATTATTCAAGTTCAAGGCTGGTGACCTATGATTTTTATTTCATATTACTTTTTCAGATTTGATTCTCGATCAACATAAGTTTGAAGGAATTCTATTAGGAAAATGTTTGCCCTATAAACATATAGGAAATGCTAGCGAACGCTTTTAAGCTCTTTGCCGGTGTTAGGGGAAACTTGGCATGGAGCTTTACCAGCTGTGCTATACGGATGTTTATTCAAACAGAACTTTGTAAAGCGGGAGGAGTTCAAAATGTCTTATTGTCTGCAACTTTTGCAAATGGTTTACCAGTTTTGTATAAAATGGCAATATCACCGTCAATCTGGATTGCCAATATGGAAAAAGCACATAGACCAATGTTTTGGTGAAACTCAGTTGTGTATCTCAGAAATAACCAAACAATATGAACCTGAATTAGCCTGTTTGCAAGTCTACAGGTCACAAAGCCAATAAAGCAACACAAAGATTCAAAGGATGTCTTTATTACGCAGTTATATCACAAGACCTAACAATCACAGTGTATCACTATACTTCAGTTGATATTCATAAGCTTTCAAAGTTAACAACAACAAATTCTCAATAACTAACAACAAACACAAGAAATATACAAAATGTACTTAAACAGTGATAGATAATCAAGAAATACCTAAATGTCAAAGAGAAAATTTACATCTAGTGACAAAATACACGTGCTACACAATTAATTACCTACAACAAAATTAAATAAATTTGAAAACGTGCAACTATGCCATCATATTACAATACACTTGTGCCTTTATAAAAACGGATGGTGAACGATTAGAAAACAAGATTGCAGTGTGCGGGTTAAAAAAGGAAGAAGTCACTCAACTCTTAGCAACAATCTAAGCATCTACTGGTTTACACTTTTACATGTGGCCACTTATAAGAGGTGTGTACCCAATCAGATACACTTGGATGCTTAAAGTCGGCAGCTGCGTGAATAACTCGACTTCTAACCCAAGCTGAACTGTATAGCAATTTCTTTTTATTTGTGTTTACATACTGCGGATCATTTCAATTTAAAATGCAGAGTCGCCAGGATTCAGCGTATTCATTACATAATCACTACACATAATGCCATGTAATGATGCGGCTGACACATCACAAAAAGAAATGTTGTGCTTAGAAGTACAAGAATTTAGAAAGAAAGTTAACAAAAACGTGTTGCTATGTATGCTGACACTTTTAGACAACTATTAGTGTTGCTTAGTTGAAGGTTGGTTGGTCTTCATGTGTAAAGCGCATCTACAATTTTGACAATAATTTTCTGTTTAGTTAAAATAATGAAGTATTAAACGTAGCATGTACGTTAAATATCGTAAAAGAGAATGAAACAACAATTCCAGATGCACTTGCTTCCATTTTAAATAACATCATACTTTTGTTCATCACACTTTAATAACACTAAAAGAAATCAGATGAAATATCAATAAATAAAACTATATACGTTTTACATCTAAATAATTCAACAACTTTCATAAGTGTACATTCTAATTGGCTAAAGTAAAACATCAATACAGCAAGACCTATTTCTTTTTTGTCTCTTGCTTTTGGTCTGAAAGACAATTGTCAAGTTTAATTTTGATTAACACCAACTGTAATCACATCTCATCACTGTAAAGTTATGATACAACATGTATTACAATAAAGTGGCAATGGACGAGCCCAGCAACTTGGATAATATCTCATGTGAACAAGATTTGCTGTTTACAATTGAAAGATATTACAACTTGAAACAATAAGTAAAAAATTCACTTCGCAAATCATCAAAATATGCTGGAACAGTGAAGGCAGTAGCGTTTCCTCAATTTCAGTACACATGTACTCGAAATGGTTTCATGAAAGACTTCCTATTTATAATAAATAGGTTTAAAATTTAATTATAAAACACTATCTAATACCCTAAAATTCTAATCCACTACATATCTAGCTAGCAAACCAATGTTTCCATGGCTACATTTATGACAACATGCTCTATGTTATTAAGTTTACTTAGAGCACTATTTTTTGTAACACTTATTTCACGCCAATGTTCTTACTTCGTTGATTTCATGTTATTGTTTTACATCATGTAATTTAGAAACACAAGTGTTTCCTGTAAAATACTCACGTAAAGCGAAATCGAAATATTCATCAAAATGAAATATTCATCAAGTATTCTTTTAACCAGTCATGTATGACATGAATTGCTTCATAATTTCAACCAAGAGTACCTAGATAAAATATAGCATGTAAAAGGCTATCCACATGCTCAAATATATAGCAACTGTCCATCGGCATGTAAGTGTCAGTCCACTGAATAAATTATGGCATATATATAAATATGATATATCATGGTATTAGTGTCTATCCGCTAAGGGGATCTTCACGGCAATGTATGGCATACATAAGTCTTTGTGTCATAATCTCTTGGCTGGAATATTGCGGCAGTTTGATCATAAACATGCACGTCTCCACTCGAATATATCTCTGATCTGGTGTACCTGTAAATGGACAACATAACAATTCACCGTATCCTTAGTTTTATCGCTATTTTAGGGTTACCACACACAGTGATCAGTGACATAAATAGGTACATAAACAAATATGCAAAACTTTGTATTGATGAAGTACGGGTTTGTTTACACCTATTCTAAATGTTGTATAAAGTATGAGTTTAATATCCTGGTTTCTACATGTAAAATTTTAAATGTTTTATGTTTGACATGCAAGTAAATACATGTTATATCATGTAACTATTT
>JAFMSR010000007.1:43175230-43213229 GCA_022818135.1 Saxidomus purpurata
GATCCTCTCTGAGAATGTCCCTTGTCAACGATCTTGTGCCCTTTTAACACTGGGACCGAATCGTGAATTTCAACACATTTTGAACAGTAGTAATCACTGCAGTCGGTACAATATTTGACAGCTTCCGTATTCCTGCCTTCATGTTTACACATAGTACACAGTAGATCAAACGTTTCATCAGACAGTTTGTCCTCGTCTTCTCCCCCTGACGCCATTTTGTTTTAACTCGTCAAGGTTATACCTACTTTCGATTTAAGGCATTAAACCTACACATGAAATAGGACTAGTCTACGTGTTATCAGGGTCCGTATGGTGTTATCTATTAAACGAAAACAAGATTAAATAAAGTGAGACCCATCTTTTCATACTCAAAATTTAGGTAATTAAATTTATGATAAACTCCGACAATTTCGATGAGGTTTAATTTTTTTTACCCAACATTATAGATCTAGTTGATAAATCATGCTTCGACATGAATTCATGAGTGTTTATTGAAAAGCTTTCCAAATGTAGATCTATTTCTATTCACTGCCAGTCATCCAAAAGGTGAAGTTTGTTTTAATATTTTTTACTCCTTTCATTTGGTTTTGATTTCTTGGGCGGCTTTTACGCCGCCCAAATATGTCATATAGGGAAAATCGTATAAATTATGTACTTTATACAGTGTTATATCAGTTCTTGTTTTATGGCACTTTGAATAAATGCCCATTTTCTATTAAAAAACTGTGTCTTATGTTTTCCCTTATCCCATACGAGTTCAACCCAGTCTGCGACTCCAAACCTCGACCTTAGACAAAACATAAATACCTTTGTTTGCCCTACTGGCAAGATAGTAGTTCCCGGGAACTGCAAAGACGATCATTTTTTCCTAACATTCAGACTGTTATGAAATTTGGTTTGTTGTTAGGCTAATTAACACATGATAAGTAAGAATCTGAAATAAAAAAGTTAGGTAAAAAACTTATTAGAAAAGTAATGGGCATTTTATTAAGTAACTTTTATTAAGTTAGGTCACCAACCATAGATAGCCTAAGTAATGTGCATTTAATTATTAAGTAACCCCCGAAAGAAGTGAAAATGACAACTTTCACTAAATGATGCGTTTTTCAATAATAAAACCAAATTTGGCAATTCTTTTTCGAATGTTAAGCAATTTATCATTTTTCATTCAGATATCAAAATGTATTCACCCTGAAAATATACCATAAAGAGAAACGATTTTCTGTAGAAAATACTGAACTGGATTTAAAAGGTTAAACCTTTAGGTCATAAATTTTCTTAATAGTATGTTATATTGATTTTAGCTATAGTTGCATGTATAGAATATGTAACAGCGATATATAACTAACTGCTTTAAATAGTTCCTTTTTTATGGTTTATTAAAAAAGTATTTATTTGTCACAATTAATTAAACAATATTGGGAATAAAATTATTTGATCTAGCAAAGAATCGAAACAACGGAGATCGTCTTTAAGGCGATGCGTAATGTAACGATGAAAACAAGAGGTTCTATTTCGTCCACTTAAATATTCAAATATACTTGAAGTCTTCATGATGGGTAGTTAATAAACATGGCCTTTGGAATGTTTAAAAACGTTTTTTTTTATTCGACCATGTGACCTAGTTTTCGACCCAAGGTGACCCAGATTCAAACTTGACCTAGAAATCATAAAAACAAACATTCTGACCATTTTTTCATGATGATTGGTTAATAAGTGTGACTCGTACAATGTTAACAAGGTTTTTATTTGATTTAATCATGTGACCTAGTTTTTGACCCAGGGTGACCCAGATTCATACTTAACATAGGACTTATAGAGATATGCATTCTGTCCAATTTTCATAAAGATTGGATGTCAAATGTGACCTCTAGAGTCTTAACAAGGCAAGTGTGAACAGACAGACGACAGACAATTGGTGATCACAACAGCTCACATTTGAGCATTTTGTGCTCAAGTAAGCTAAAAACAGAACACAGTAGATTAGTCTCATATTTACATCTGGAGTATATAATTGTGTACCTGAAGTGTACTAATTGCTCTGGTGTACATCCTGTGTACTGAGTAGTAGTACATAGATGTACACTACAAGTAATACACAGCAGAGCTTATTTCCACGAGAAAAGTTTACATCAAATGTACCTCTTATGTACCTGCAGTATATGTCCTGTGCACTTGTCTCAGTCCATGATAACAGTACACTTCATATACTCAGGAAATACACAACGTATATGTAGCAAGAGTACACTGCAGTGCTATTTTTTCTGAAAGGGTTCTGAGAAAGTTTTGTTAAATCCATTGGAAAATGTGACCTGTAGAATGTTACCAAGGTTTTACAATAATCTGCTGTAGCCGGTTGGTTTTTGCGCAGTGTCATTTTCTATACAGACCATCTACAGGTTGCAGGCAACCTTTGTAAATCCATTAGAAAATGAGCTGTAGTGTTACCAAGGGTTTACAGTAATTGCCTGTAGCCCAGTTGGTTTTCGTACAGTGTGGTTCAGTTTCTATACAGATCATCTACAAGTTCCAGGGTTCTGAGCACGTTTTGTGAAAATCCATTTGAAAATGTGACCTGAAGAGTGTTATCAAGGTTGAACAATAATCGCCTGTAGCACGGTTGGTTTTATAAAGGACTGGCTCAATTTCTATACAGATCATCTGACCGGTAGTACTATCAAGAAAAAGTTAACGGACAGACAGACGATGAACAAACCACCATCATTCTGATAAACTCTGTTGGACCTCGGCAAACAGTGTGCTTACTATTCCATTCAGACTTTACAGGCTTAAACAATGGACCATTCCAGTTTTCTAGGATAAATTTTAAAGCCTACCTAAACATATTGCTTCTTTTCATGGCTAGGTCAACTGCTCACAAACAGTATCACAAACAAACCCACGTGTTCTTTTGTGCAAACCAGACCAACCATTGGACACTTGATGTCCCAGTGTGGTCATTGGATAATCCAGTGAATTAATCTAAATATTATTGTAAACACTGGAACCATCCATTTCCTCTAGTCACACAACTTAAATATCAGGGTACTTCTGTTAAAAGTGGTGCACAAATATGCCAAAAAGGCCTTGAATTGTAGAGCATAACTAACATAGAACTGGTGCAACAAGTACAAAGGCTATATGGAAAAAATTGGCCAATTGGTTTAGATCGCTCTTCTAAGAACGATAGGGTCAGTGTTACCACCACCACTGTGGTATTTCTTTGGACCAGGACCCTTGCCACAGTCTATCCAGCAATGTCATACAGCACAAGTAAGAACCGTATGATTGTGTTTTGTTCATTAGTCTAATTAATTTGCTTAAGCCAGTGGGATAGTTTTTGGATTGGCGCTTTCTTCTAAGGTTTGACAACTAAAAAAATATCTGATCTAAAAAACGGGTCAATCCGTGAATTAGGCTATACATTAGAGAAAGTAGGAAAGTCTTTTTTACAAATGTTTGTTTTATTTGCATTTTATCTTGTAATCATATGTAACTACATCACAATACATAGTTTCAACATTCTTCAAAGTAAAACATACAGATATCCAAAATGTTATCTCTTAACAGTGAAGTATCTAGTAAAAAGAACACATTAACATGGTAACATAAATTTCTAAAAACACCTTACAATGACTTCCATTTTCAGGCTGTGACATCTGTCTTGCCATTATACCATAATCATTACCAATACAAAATAAGGTAAACGGTTGTTGTAGGAGTTAAACTCACATTCCAACCATATTTTAGTCATTTTTGCCGGTGGAATAAGGTAAACAAAGCAAAGGTAATTTGGTATAATATAAAGAAAATGTTTTACGAGCTAATTTTACCACTCCGTATATAAATTCTAATTTCTGTGGTATACATGTATATGAGGTCACTTAGCATAATCAGCATTTATGGTAAATGTACTAATCTACTCTGTTCTATCAAAAACAGAGGGGTGTGATAAAAGAGACGACTTTATTGTGTTTGTTGGTTGATAACAAAACTGTTCTGCAAAGAATCTGTGAAACCAACATCAAAGGATATACAGTAATATTCAGGGTTCTTATGCTTGTTATCACGCACAAGCCTGTCTTTATGCACTTTCCTATACAACTTCTTTTTGGTAAGTAACAAGGCCTAAAATCAAGTCGGGGTTAAAAAAGAAGGGTCTGTCGGGTTACAGGAAGCAGACCTTTTAGGCCTCAAGGGAATCTATAGACTTATTACTTATATTACTAAAGAAAGTAAAATAAATAAAAGGATAACTGCAGTCATTAGTCAAGAAGTTTGCAATATTTGCTCACCTATGGTAAGACCCAGCCACCCTCCCTAAAAAAAATATGTTAGTTTCTGGGCTTTCAACCGACCTTAACTTTTTACTGTTGATCTCTAACTTTCTGATAAGACAATGATAAAAAACCCAGTTTTCAAGTGTTTCAAAGCAAGATAAGGTAAGAAGAAAACCTGTCGAACAACCTTCAATTTTTCAGCAAAAAGACCAGAAACACACATGATTTTTTTACCTAAACAGTTTTCATGGGTAAATGTAGTGCAATAAATTATAAAGTCAACAAGAGCTGTCCATAAGACAGAAGCTCAACTATTGTGGGTGTTTGCTAATAAAACAAAACTTTTATCAGTATAATAGCAAAACAAAATTCTGCTAACTATTAAGTATAAACTAGGAAAGTTGAATCATAAAAAAAGTCAAAATCTATCACTTTATATTTAATTTTTGGTAAATTAATTGTTTGATACAAAATGTACCCCTGTACACTATTGCTAAGTTTGATATAACTACCAAAAGTGGTTACTGAGATATGTGCATGAAAGTACCTTGCATGCAAAACTTTAACCAAATTTTCAAAGTCAAACAAGGGCCATAATTTGCACTAAATTTACACAAGAGTTATCTGTCTTGACTGTGTGACACCACTTAAGACATTAACAAAGTTTCAAGTCAATATCAGAAATGGTTACTGAGATATGTGCATGATAGTACCTAGCAGGCAAAACTTTAACCAAATTTTCAAAGTCAAACAAGGGCCATAATTTGTATCAAATTTATACAAGAGTTATCTGACTTGACTGTGTGACACCCCTAGAGACATTAACGAAGTTTCAAGTCAATATCATAAGTGGTTACTGAAATATGTGCATGATAGTACCTAGGAGGCAAAACTTTAACCAAATTTTCAAAGACAAACAAGGGCCATAATTTGTACTAAATTTATACAAGAGTTAACTGACTTGATTGTATGACACCCCTAAAGGCATGAACAAAGTTTCAAGTCAATATCATAAGTTGTTACTGAGATATGTGCAAGATAGTACTTAGCAGGCAAAACTTTAACCAAAGAAGCAACGCCGACGCACAAGTGACTGTAATAGCTCTCCATATTCTCCGAATAGTTGAGCTAAAAACTATAAATGATGTTTACAAACATTCAAGAACCTGGAATATCAATATGACCTTGCAAAAACCAGCACACATGATTTTATAGGACATCCCCAAAGGTTTAGGATAAACAGTAATTAGTATACAAAATACATTCAGAATTTCAAATTACATACATGTTTATAAGTAATACATATATATAGTACAGGCATACATGTGTAAAATACAAAATTAAAATAAAAACATGTGCACAAGTTATCAAAATATCAGATCACAAGAGGTTTGATCAAGCTTAGTCATTAAGTAGAAGTTAAAGGACACATCAGTAAAAGTTTATCATAAGTTAAACTCTTTATGTACAAGATGAAATGAAGCAGTTAGTCTACATAACTATTCACTAAAAAAACAGCCTTTATTTTATGATTGAATTTAACTATATATTTGCTTGGAAGGCAGATCTAGTTAAGTTTTGTATGTGATCATATGCAAAGCAGTACACAGGACTCTATCAAATGTTAAACCCTGGCAATGCTAGGGCATTAAGTAACAGTAAGAAATTTGAACCATATGAAAACTCATTAAATGTATTTAGCGTTTGAAATTATTTTTTTGTCATATTGCAGCGCAGTAATGGCTGCTCTTTAACTTTCATAAATCAAATATATACTGAGTCAGTTAAAAAAGGGGATTTACAAAAGTTAATTTCAAACACTAGGTAGTTTAATGTTAATTTTGTTTATACGTTAAATTAATGTCCCACGTCTGACCAATTTATTTCGGTAAATGCATGCAAATGAACACTAATCAATACTGAATACAAAAAGAAATCATAGTTCAGTAACAAGTTTGAACTTTCTTTTTCCTTCAATTTCTATTCAACAAAGTCACTTTAACTTGAAGTCTTCATACATAAAATAAGTGTGTAAAACCATGAAAACAAAGTCAATAATTAGAAGTAAAATAATAAAATGGAAACTTGAAATGAATGTTTAAAAAAACCCAGAAAGACAAGAACTAAACACTGATAACTTTAAAGTCTTATTTTGTTTACAATAACTTAAATAAAAAATAAATCTTTTTTTATCATTTAAAACATCCATACAACATTGTACAAGACAAAAAAAGCATTGTATGCAATTATAAAAGTACACAATACAATATATTAAAATATCACTAAAACACAGAAAGTACAGTAATAATAATTAAATGCTATCTTTTAGATTCCATCCTCCTAGAAGACGACCCTGAACTGCCAGATGGGTTTCTGATCTTTGGTGCAGAGCGTTGCCGTGGCGGCGGCATATTTTCGGTCTCATAGTGTCCCGTCATGTCGCGACTCTGAGCCTGGTGTTTCTTTCTACCAGCACACATAGTTTTTAACATCTGAAGCACAGCTTGCGGTGAAACGTTCATCTTGAGCAAGTCAAGTATGATCCTGAAATGTGGAATGATTTTTAAAAATGGTTGAAAGTCTTCAGATAGGAATTATGAGACGAGCCCAAGCAAGTATTCATTTTCTGCAATAAGTACATTTTAATTATGACTTTATTATGGAAAGGAATCAAAAGGCTTAAGGCAGGAAAAAGTACTAAAGTCAATAAAGAAACAAAATGCACAATGTCAGTATGCTTTTGACATAAAAGCGTTTTAGTGTTAATCCTAAACCAATAGGACATTATCTCTACAACAAGACAAATATACAAGCAAATGTTCAAGAGAGTAGGTACCAAGTTCTCTGAATCAAACTATCACCACATAGTACACATTAATAAAATCTAACAAATTTATCAACAGAGAGATCAGGCAGACAAATGTGGGAAATTCAGCGGTTGTTGTGGGGGGAAGAGCTGCATCTAGTTTTTACCATGTATACAATGTACAATGTACTTTTAAGTTTATCACTGTGAAAAAAATAAATGAAATTTACCTGAATGTGGCTGGCTCCATAACAACTCCGGCAAGTTGACACAACTCGTACAATTCCAGCTCGTCTAATGTAAGAATGTTCTTGCTGGTGAGTTGCACATTCATACTGTGCACAGTTCTTGACGACATCTTGTGACGTTATAGACTGCAATATTATAATTGTTCAGATTCAGCATACCGTTACGACTTGAAATACGTGTTTGAAGTTACAAATAAACTGCTGGTTGTCACAACAAGTATGATGACTTGAAATAAATGGTGCTAAAAGTAATACAGTATAACTTTGAAAGGCTCATGTACACCCAGAATGACTATGGGCCTTTAAGTTAGGCTGTATTCCTAACCTTGATTTTTAGGTAGCCCCTGACAATTGCTATAATAACATATCCCAAATCTTTAGAGTGTTGTATGCTTCATGTGGTCTTGATGTGCTGAACATTTGTACCAAGTTATTTTAAAATCCTTCAATGCATGACAAAGTTCCATGTATACACAAATGTATCTTTTAACTCTGTGACCTTGATCTTTGATGTAGGGACGTGGGTCTTGCATGCAACACCTCGTCTTGATGTGTTGAACATTTGGGCCAAGTTATTTCTAAAACCTTAAATGCATACATGAAAAAGTAACAGCCCGGACACGAAAAAAAAGAAGGACATACACATGAAGAACAGTCACAGTTGGTGCTATTTTATTGATCAGGTCGGACATCCGGGCATTTACCGTTGCGCGCACCTGCTCAGGCATAGCAACGCTGTCCGAGGTGAAAACAACCGCCATCTTGTTAATAACGTATAGAGCGAAGTCTGTGTAATGTTATAAAACTATTTGATTAAAGTATAAAAATGCAGCAGTTATGACGAGTTTTTTTATATGCAAATGACACCAACGTCTGTTTCTGTTTGTTTCTATCAAAAGGAAAAGATATTAAATGTGTAAGAAATGTATCGAAACAATCTAGATCTATGCATGCACATGACTTACAAATTATTCAATTATGGACGATATTATTTCCTTTGACGATTAAAACTTGCCTCTAAAATGAGGTAGAAATTCACAAGCATGTTATCCTAGCTTTCTTTCACCTCGGCAATATGGTGGAAATTGGTAACTACGGAAGTGATATCATGCCGACCTGATCAATTATGCCCACCTTGGGAGGCATAAAAATGTTTTGTCTTTGAAACTATTCAGTGAATTCCTTCAATAGTACCCTTTACAACAGAAATCTTTGCTTATCTGAGAGATTTCATGCAAAACTGGACCTGTTTTTACTATTGGTTTATCTGTGCTGCAGTGATCACGGGACCATACAGTAATTTAACCGCACAAGGATACAAATGTAAAATCTTGGGTGATTTTAAGAAAGGTAAATTTTAATATTTTAATTATATATACATTATCGGAAATTTGTAAAGAAATATTTATGCTTCTTTCTCCGCGATTCGAGGGTCTAAGGAATGATTCTGCATATTCTATGTTTAAAAATACTTTTTTCAAATGAAATTTAACTCTAAAAATTTAAGGTAACTATTCATTATTCACTTTAGAAACACAATTTAATGCAGTCATTTGTTGTTTACACAAAATTACCCGATATGTTATGACCTCTGACTCTCTGATACACTCTGACACTTTCTCCGCGATCCGAGGATTCTGATTGGCTGAAATTTGGCTGTTCCATTACATGTGCTTCCCGCACTTTTTACAAGTGAATTCAGTATGTATGTTCTAGACGCAAGGGAAATAATCACTTCTGACCAAGGGCAAAATGGAGGATAAAATTTTCAGCTTATTTCCATTTAATATGTTAAAATGAAGTAGTTTTTTTATTAATACTTTTGAAGACGAAAGTATTTTTTACATGATAATTCTTCAAATACCTGCTTGATTTGCATGATTTTTCTTGTAAACGTGTAAAATCGCTCAATACCAAACTTGCATATAATTCAGAGTTTTGGAATTATTTCGCGTGCGACCATTCGTCAGAAATAACTATCACGCGAATCACGGAGAAACCTCGGATCGGGGAGAAAGAAGGATACACCGAGCAGTTTTCAGTCCACTCTATGTACATGTTAATTACATGTTTATAATTAAGTTAAACGAAACTGCAGTGTGACAGAACCACTAAAATACTTTGAACATAGGTGTATTAGTATTACTTCAGTTATAGTCTAACTATTCCGACTTTGAAAAGCCGATTTTACGAGGCTGATATCTTTGTAGTTGTTTGCCTTCTATGTCTCACTGCTAATGCTATACAACAGTGTACAATACATGTGCAAATGCTTAGAGGTGCTTAAAATTTACTTATTGTCTGTCTATTGCTAGGGCTTAAATGGTGAGGAAATACTTGGAAAAGCCAGTAGTCGCGAAAATATATTGCAATAAAAGGTCAATCATAAAATATTCAAGTTCATGACACATTTCAAATTTTCATTTGAACAAACCTTTTCCGAATTAGATGTTTTTCCAAATATTTCAGGAGAGTTGGAGAACTGACTTCGTTTTCATGCTTAATTGTCTTTTTAATCCTTTGTTTGTTTTCAAAAGCTTTCTGCGTTGGTTACTTCCCTTATCAATAGACCGGAAGTTACGGGAGTGACTGTCCTTGGCATTCAGCAGCGTCCTTGACCTTAGTGATTTTGACAGCCTTGCTTGGAATCTCATTTTCCAGAAAAGAAAGTGGTGTCAAACGAAGCTGGTGAGTTTCTATAGTTATTTTCATTATTAATTATTAAATGTTTGCATTTATCTTTCATTCTGTGGAAGGTTTAATTAAAATCAGCAAGTGTTCATGCAGATATCATTAAATAGGAAATAGAAAATCTGACCTTGGAAGTTGGAAGTTGGAGTTCAGTTGACAGTTTGGATAGTTGGCTAACTTGCTGTTGTAAGACTAAGAGAACAGGTAATGGCTCATTTTTTTTTTACAGAACCAATGCAGTTTATTTTACAGCATACGGTGTTGAGAAACGATAGTGACTGTTCAATTTAATTAATTAGATTTCATCAACTTGGCATGGACCTTAGCCAGTTAGGAATAGGAAGGGTAGGTGGAGGTCAGTCAGACGATTTGTTTGACTTGTTTCATCAAGCTGAGCAAATCTCTTGATCGGGGTAAATAGCTTGATGGAGCTAAAATATAGCCTAATCGAGCTAAAACACAAACAGTAGAAAAGAATAACTAACTTTTTTTCTAGGAAAAATATATCCTTGCTAGCCTAATTAATTTGGCGTTTCAGTGTGACCCCTTTCACAGGTCTGATATTTTATAACTGTCATCTTTACGCCAAATTTTAATGTGCTCCATAATAAGTGGAAAGTGGAGTTTCTTGAAATAGAAGGTACAACTGGCCCATAATTCACAATTTACCTACTTCAAATAACAATTTTCCGCTCCAAAATGAAGAATTAAATATCACTTTAAATGAAAACCTAAAATTTTATGAAAAATATCACCACTTTATAAAAACATGAATGTTTAAACCTAAACATGCAAGTTTACCATGTTTACACATACAGCAGTTTACGCCGTTTATTTTCATATTTCACCGATTGATGCAGGTGTGTAGATAGGTAAATGTAACTTGGAATTGTGTTAGCATCATTTTTAAACTTAATCCTATCATGTTAAATCATATATACATTTAAACATTGGATTTTATTGTGTTTATTATGTGCCCAACAGAATTTTGTTGGGGATGTGTTCCCAGCTGTTTGCACATCAAAGTGAGAATTAGAAGGTGGACAACTCTAAAATGTCAACCTGTAAAATTGGTAAATGCCTTGGAAGTGGAAATAGTGAGACTATATCCTTGCATGTCATTTGCATTTGCCTCTTGTGGCAGGTGTGTTTAAACTGTCATAAAGGATGACAAGCTTAACTCATCAGTTTTTGTTTGCAAATACAAGCTGTGTGGCACCATAGATTGAGTAAGGGATCTTTTTAAAAATGATTACTTTAAAATTTGAGAGAATGTTCAGGGGTTTTTTTTGGCCGATTTTATAGCCGATATTCGGTCATATTCCCAATTGAAAAAAGTATGTTTTTTTCCCAATTTTCAGACAAAAATTCCCAATCGAAACTTAAAAAAAATCGGAATATCGGGTGCGTAAAATGAACGCAAAAGCCGCAGTCTAAACCGAATTTGCATGCCCGCATTGTGTAGACGCTTGATTTCGACGAGTTACTTCCCTTCCGATACATTATTGATAGGTAAGGGAGATTACTACGGAAGAAACTAAGCGTCTAGTGATCATGACATCGTCGGCTAAAGTTTAATATAAACAATGTCTCACAATTCTAAATATTACGTTATGAAATTAAAGAAATCCGACGGGAAAAACCAAAAAATCGATCTTTTCAAACAATCACTTATTATACCAAGCAGCACAGCTAGTGTTGAGAGGACTTTTAGTCTTATGAACGGGAACGAGACGTTTCGGCCCCAGTACGTTTCGGCCTCAAGAAAATTGTGATGACGTTTCGGCCACATGACATTTCGACCTCACTTTACGTCCATTTCGGCCCCAATTCATATAATTATAAGAGTCAACTATATCACGGACATATTTTTTTGGGTTTTATGGTATAATCAAATATAAATATTGAATTATAGGTGTAAATATTGAGTTATAAGTGGAATTTTAATTTTGTTATTGGTATTTGCTAACGATTACAATAATGAATCATTGTTATTTTGCGTTTTGAATAAATGGTGATGTATACAATAAACGAGTCTGTTGTTATTTTCTAATTGTGCAAAAAGTTGTTTGTGTCCGCAATTTAAAGATGATATTTTAATGCATTTCGGTTCCTCTGATATAACTTATTAATAAGTGGAACAATTTCAAAGGATAATAGGTAATTAATTTAATTACGTGAATGATTAGGTGATTATGCATGAAAAGAACCAATTTGTTGATGCGGCGGCAATATTTTGGTTACTTTGATGCAATTGATTGATATTTGCGCTGAAGTTTATTTAAAATTTAATGAATTTCATTGGTGTTAAAGTGAATTACTCACAAAAAGATACAAGATAAATAACTCGTATTGAAATTATAATAACATTCCTTAAAGTCAAGTCAGGTCAAAGAACCTTTATTCACTCATTTCATTACAATGAAATAATGATGTTACAATAGTATAAAACTATGAGGCTCATATACAATTATGGTAATACAAAACATTTCGATGAGTTGTCGTGTCGATATTTTGTCGTGTCGGTGAGTTGTCGTGTCGATGAGTTGTCTGGGGAAATTTTAAATGTGAGCCTGGAACTTTATATTTTTGCTGCTTCTGTGTAACGTCTTTTTATTTTTTGTGTTCAACAGCAATGAAAACGTTACTGCACTCGCTCTATAAAATAAATAAAAAAAAGAAAGTTTGTTTTCGTTTTTATGAAAAAATCATGTTGCTTTATCAATTCTCTATAATCATATATTGATTAGTAATCATAATTTTCTTTTTGACATCTTTAAATTTCTCTAATTATCACGCAGTGATTAATTGTTTAAATCATCGAAAAAGTCGGTCTGTGCTAGTAGACTGATTGAATTAAGTTGTTTGTTCACACATGTCATGCCTAATTCACACGTGCGTGTCATAACCACTTTAACTATCATTAATGTTTTAAGTAACAAACCAGAACAGAAGAACAGAAGTTAATTTATTACTCTCAATACATATAAACAAAACATGGGAGTTTCAGTTTATCATGATGAAATAGTTATTATGATATGTAAATACAGTATGTTCTTCTCTTTTTTTTTGTGTTAAATATTGTTTTGTGCATTTCTGTTATTTTGTATAATAACCTTTCGTTTTGTTGTGGGTATAATTGTTTTGTGCGCTTCTTGTTTTATATAGAAATCTGTGTTTTTTATTCTGTTTCTTTTTTTTCCATGCAGTTATCCGTTTTCCTATGTTTACATACAATGTTATATCTAATGAAATAATGATATGAAAGTATATACTACTTATGTTTTCATATTCTTCGCTAACAACTCAACTGAAAGGCACATCGATTTCAATTATCATTGTATTGATGCACGATGTGTTAAAACGTTAGAAAAGAAACATTAGCCGTATCCGTTTACATGTTTAAAACCACATAATATGTCATTAGCTTTCTGGGGCCGAAATGTCATGTGGCCGAAACGGCAATGGGGCCGAAACGTCGAGGCCGAAATGTCTTTGGGGCCGAAACGTCATGTGGCCGAAATGTCATGGGGCCGAAACGTCTGTAATTCTTATGAACTCACTATGTACGGCCTCTCGGAGCAGATTGGGCCAGACATCACTGGATTCCCTGATGAGGATCTGTGTCCATAAGCAGAGGAAGCATTCACTTACAGCACGGACCTATATACACATGGATTTGTGTATATTATAGGTCCGTGCTTACAGCAACAGAGTTAAATGAAATTATTAACGAATTCAAAAATATGAAAACAAGAGATGTAGCTTTGTAAACAGTAAAACTTGCAAAGATCATTTGACTCTTTATTTTTTCCCAATTTGACCCAAAACACCGTGAAAATTCCCAATCCCAGAGGTATGGGTCATCTTCCCAAAATACTGAAAAAAAACCCTGATGTTAGTAACAATTATTTTTTATAAATAAATGTCATTTAGTGCTTTCTACCTACTGGTTGACATTTAGTGCATCAAAAGTCACTTTTGTGAGTAAGTTCTTATAAATTTATCAAAAGTACATAAATAACTTATATAAATTGTAACAAAAAATTTTGATGATTTTTTGAAAAGTAACTTCCTTTATTCAAAATTTGAGTGAATATATACAGCGTTTTTTGTATTCAAAATGCATGCTCTACTTGTTGACATATAGTGCTTTGAAAATGTGCAGATTTTATGTTACAAATTGTGTGCTATTTATTTAATTTGAAGTACAACTTACAAATTAAGTGTATACAATTTTCTACCGAATTTAATAGAATTTAGGTATAGATAAACTGTTGCAAAAATTCACAACCCAAGTGCAGACACTGCAAAACACCGTATCCAGTCACTGTGATTTACGATGACAAACGGCCAGCATGACCACACACCCTGATCTAAGGGTGACGGGTGAGCTAGTCCGTGCAAACACGATGGCAGGACATCGTGGTGATGCATGTCAAATAGAAAAACACCTAACGTGTACTGTAGTGGTTTCCACTGGAAATTGTGGGTTCTCCGGTATCATAGTAATCTGCCTTTTCTGAATATCTTTTCTGATTGCAATGAGACTGTCATAACTGTGACAGGAAATTACCTTGTCACGTTGCATTAGAAAATGTTATATTTCTCTGTAAATGGTGGGATAAACTAACCTTTCCTATAGTCACATGATTTACCTCCTCATCATCCCTGTCATCTAAAGAAATTCTTGTATTAAAATAAAGTTGATCCAATAGTTTCAAAAGTTGCTTAAAGTTTGTCAGCCATATTAATTGTTTTGGCAAAAAAAGTTTTCTAGATCATGTGATGACGCTAGGAGGTGTGTCTTTGGGCTGTCTGAGTTTGAACACATGAATTAAGAGGTGCTTAAGCACGTGTTGCACAAATGAAAATGACTTGTGTGGTGACCAGTGTGGTCGGCAGCCAGAATAATAATAAATAAGAGGGATAAGAAGTTTCCTTCTTTGAATTGGACGATGAGATCTCAACTTTTGTCAACATTTGAGACACATCTATATACCGGTATAGGTATTGCAGGAATGTGGCTTTGTTGAAAAGATGCAGAGAGTTTAGATGCCCCCTCTGTCCTTGACAAAAAGAGTAAACAGAAAGAACATCAAGACAGTCTGATAAACTGTCAACTGTTCTATTTTCAGGATAAAAGCTGTTAAATATTTTGGGGATTTTTTTGATAAAATCACAGGTACCCGGCTTGGGGTAATGAGGCCCCTCTATAACCCTGGTAACCCATAATACTGACATATTAAAACAAAATAATAAAATCAAAAATAGTTAGAAAAAAGAATATTGGAACTCAAATATAGGTGTAACAGTTACTAAGTACAAATGTATGTACTGCATTGTGTCATTATTTTTTGTCTAATAGCAGCACAGTATTTGCTGCATTTTAACATGCGTAAATCAATAATTAGGTACGTACGAAGTGACAGTCAGTAAAAAGGGGAAAAATGCTGATTTACAAAAAAAAATTCAAACACTAAGGAGGTTAATATGTTCATTTTAATACATTTACTACTACAAATTGGCCGCCTGGCATGCGCTGCGCCTGACCAATTTCATAAACGGATCAAAATGAATACTTACCTGTACTTCTAAGGTAAGCCATTTTACAGGTTGACATTTTAGAGTTGTCAGTCTTCTGAGAGTGTTAACAGTTACAAAGTGTTTTGATATTAATGGCTATATTCAGAAACATTTCTCGACCAAACCTCGACTAAGGAAGGGGCCGTTAGGCAGATCTGATTGGCCAGTGAATACTTAAAGCAATAAATCAACCACATCTAATTAACTATAATAATCAGTTGACCAATGGATGGAAAGTAACGGACCCTTCTTTGGTGGAGGTCGTGTCGAGGAAGGTTTCTGAATATAGCAATAAGCCTGATTAGCACTTATCATTTAAACGTAAGATACAGATTTTTTTCTAATTTTCTGAATGTAAATGATGACAGGACAGAGAAAACTTTAGAAATTAATTGATGCAAAATTTGCAAGAAGCTGCTGATGATTTTGCCAGATGTTCTGCATGACAGGCATCCGTGGAGTAAATTGTAGTCTGGGAGAAGTCATTAATTATGTCACATTTATTTGGCATTTTTTGTCTTAACATAAATTAATTGTAACCTCAGAACATGCAGAAGTATAGTTTTTGGCCTAACATGACTAAAATACTTGTTAATTTACTTTTAACATCGTTTATTTCTTTAAATTTAGGTTTAGGATTTATTGAGGTAATTTTAAACATTTTTATCGCTGAAATATACATTAATTTACAACTTATACTGTGAATATAATCAATGTAATTCATGTAGAAACTGAAGAATGAAGAAAAGCAAAAGGGTCAGTTACGAGTTTTACAAAAATTAATGGGCAGCCCTCCATATGTTGTTACATGTACCTCCCATGTTGCAAGTTATCATTCCTTTGTAACCAGTGCCGATCATGATCAATAATTAAATATCATTGTGCACCCCTATGAATAAGTTAATGGTCCTGTCCAAACTGAAAAAAGCTTGTAAATGGTAAAGTCCATTTTAGAAATTGAGCAAGTCAGGGTAAAAGTTATATGTATACACCAAATGGTAACTAGGATATAATATTCTTGATATTATAACGATCTTTGATGTGATATTGGACAGTTTAAGAATAGGGAAGAAGGTACAGGTTTTACAGCAATGAGTTATTTCCGCAGTTCTAAATGAATTAGCAGCATAATTGTACAGTTCCTTACACCTTGGAGTGATTTGGCACACAAAAATCAACCTCTATAGTATAACTGTACTACAATCTAAGATCAGAACAGATTTTTTTTGCCACTTTGGCACAATCTGCAGGTAGATGTTTATATACAGGTACAGTGTAATAAGCTGTCAGCTGATATATCTGTAGTACGGAAGGAAAATACATGTATTTCCAATATCCAGTATGCTCAGTACATGCATGGCTTGTAATGCCAAACTGCAACAGTAAATCATGGCAACTGTATTTATAACAAAAAAATCCATTCAAACCTGTTCAACATGCATTTATTTGTCTTAGGTAAAGTCTAGTTTAGATTTTTATGCCCCCGAAGGGTGGCATATTAAAATCGCACTGTCCGTCTGTCTGTCCGTCTGTCCGTCTATGCGTCCCCACTTACCAATTCGTGTCCGGACTGTAACTCTGTCATGCATTGAAGGATTTTAAAATAACTTGGCACACATGTCTAGCACATCAAGACGACGTGTCGCGTGCAAGACCCACATCCCTACCTCAAAGGTCAAGGTCACACTTGGAGTATGAAGGTTATGGATTCCTCTATATATGCACACATTCGTGTCTGGACTGTAACTTTGTCATGCATTGAAGGATTTTAAAATAACTTGGCACAAATGTCTAGCACATCAAGACGACGTGTCGCGTGCAAGACCCATGTCCCTAGCTCAAAGGACAAGGTCATACTTAGAGTTTGAAGGTAATGGATCCTCTATATATGCATATATGCACACATTCGTGTCCGGACTGTATCTTTGTCATGCATTGAAGGATTTTAAGATAATTTGACACAAATGTCTAGCACATCAAGACAACGTGTCGCGTGCAAGACCCACATCCCTACCGCAAAGGTCAAGGTCACACTTAGAGTTTATAGGTAATGGTATCCTGTATATATGCATACATTTGTGTCCGGACTATAACTTTATCATGCTGTCAAGGATTTTAAAATAACTTGGCACTAATGTCTAGCACATCAAGCGGATGTGTCGCGTGCAAGACCCAAGTCCCTACCTCAAAGGTCAAGGTCACACTTAGTGTTTAAAGTAATGGAATACTGTATGCATGGTTACTCTGTCATGCATGGAAGGATTTTAAAATTACATAGCACATTTATTGAGCACATGGAGAGGACACAGACTGTGAGGCACCTCTTTCGGGGGCATTTGTCACTTGTTAGGGACAGCTCTTGTTTCCACATGCATTTATTTGTTGTAGGTAAAGTATTGAGTTTTGATTGTATTGAAGTCACTTGACCGACACCTGGCCTGGTGCTTATAAAAGTTTTTTGAGCACAATTGCATGCTCAGCACAAAATCATGCTCATGTAATATGACGTTAAGTCAAGTTATACCTTTTTGCAAAGTCGGGTAAGGTCTGTTCTTGATCTGATTGTATCTTTATTTGAAACCTGACTTTGAAAATAAATATGACTTGATTTGACTTCATATTACTTGAGCATGATTTCGTGCTGAGCATGAGGTTGTGCTAAAGAAACTTTTATAAGCACGAGGCCTGGCATCAGGTTATTTTAAAAGAGTAACCGCTAGACACAAGATGGTGTTACTATGTTGAACTTGAGTGAACCAAGACATGAACATAATTATCATAATGATGTACACTGTAAACATGAAAAGATGGGAATTTATTTCATTTCAGACCAAAGACACAACATAAAAGATGTCTGCCAAATTCCCGCAATACCTGACCACTGAGCAGGAGGATGAGCTCCGTCAGATTGCCAATGCCATCGTTGCCCCTGGCAAGGGAATTCTCGCTGCTGACGAGTCAACAGGTAATGTGAATATCTACATGTACATAATTTTCTTTTTTTTCTTCAGTAAGAAAATGAAACAGCAGATATTAATTCACACCTGAAAGTTTCTTTGAACAAAGGGTGTTGTGGCAGGGTCACGCCATAAAGTAAATATTAAAAATATTGGGGTAGCATAGAAAAACGTTACTGTGTTGTAAGTGGGCTCACCAATAAAAAATTAATGAAGGTGTCAGCTATTTTGAATTGTGTCAGAAAACTAACAGCATCGTATAACAGTCATAAGAATCTGTGTAGCGAACGGTCCTTGTAGGGTTGGTCTCCGTTTGGGAGGCATGTAACCAGACACTTGTTCAATTTGATCGATTTCATTTTGTTTTAGTCTTAACTTACGAGTAAAATTTCATTTCAGTTTAGAAGTCAACCATTGAGTACAAGTTTAACGCACTTCAGGTGACAAAAATCCAATTAACAGAAACATGAATAAATAGTTTGGGGTCTTGGCAAGTTCACCAGGGGAGAAATCCCACGTTCGTGACTATAAACAATCTTTTCAACAAATTAATACCTTTGCTGTTACAGGCTCCATGGGAAAGCGTCTTGGTCCAATCGGAGTAGAGAACACAGAAGAAAACAGAAGACGTTACCGTGAACTCTTGTTCACAAGTGATGCTGCAATTGCAGAAAATGTCAGTGGTGTAATTATGTTCCATGAAACATTCTACCAGAAAACAAAAGATGGTTAGTAATGTTTGTTAAATACATATGATATGAGCCAAAATTATGATGCATTTTCTTAATGACCGTTGTGACTTATAAAAATGGTGTTAAATTTTGCAATGAGATGTTATAGTAGATATTAGCATAAAAATGTCAATTGCAATTCTCTCTCTTACTGGGCTACTTTGTCATGCAAGACTGGAAATGAAATCCCTGTAAGTGTAGTTTATCAGTTAATAAATAATAGTTTTTCATTCCACTGCATATGTAGGTAAAAACTACCCATCAGACCTCCAAATTGTTGTTTACTAGTCAATCAACAACTCTTTAAACAGATACTGCTTCTTTAATAAAAATGAAGTCATTTTGGAGTAAGGTTTTTCTGACAGGTTGATAATGAATTCTTTGATCCAATCTGATAGCTTGATGTCCTATAGATATATGTAATGTTTGTTTGGATTTCTTTCTTCAGGTGTACCATTTGTGAAAGTCCTTCAAGACAAAGGCATGATTCCAGGCATCAAAGTTGACAAGGGAGTTGTCCCCCTTCTTGGCACTGATGACGAGTGCACTACACAAGGTAAGAAATTGCTATCACTCTTTCTGGAGTAAATAATACAGTCAAACCTCCTTGAACGACACCTCCCTAGAGCAACAACCTCCCATAAAAGACACACATTTTCTTTTTTCATTGCGTCAATTATAAAGAAACCAACCTCTCTAGAGCAACACCTCTACAACAAACACATTTCTGTGTTCCCCAAGGATGTTTGCTTCTGAGAGGTTGCACTGTATTTGTACCTAAACTACTCCTTTTAGATAAGGACATTTTGATTGCTGTTTTTATTAATGGGGACTTCCGCTAATGGAGTTTTTATCCATTTTTCACAAGGGATAATTACACTTTTGAGTAATACTGGTCTACGTAAAAATATAACTATGTAAAAAATAATGATGATTTACTTGTATTATATGTTCAAACATGTCCTTTAAGTTTCCTGTGGAGTTGTTTTGCCTTGCTCTGCAGTCACATATATAAGTAAAAGTTTAAGATTAAAATAAAATGTCAAAATATCCTGTATAATTATTCTTAGTATTTTTTCGCGGTGTGGGTGGGGATTATAACCAAAAATTGAGGGAAAATATCTATTTTAAGCCCTAAAAAGGTCCAAAAATAAAACACTGATTCTTGGGAGGTGGGGGAGGTAGAAGTATGATCTGGATAAGAGTTAGTTACATTCTTTGTTGTTCTTTTTCGCAAAGTGATTTAAAACTTTTCACTTCTATTTTAATTATAATAACCATTTTACAGGTTTGGATGGTCTGTCGGAGAGATGTGCCCAGTACAAGAAGGATGGTGCCCAGTTCGCCAAGTGGAGATGTGTGTTGAAGATTGGACAATACAACCCCACATACCAGGCCATGATTGAAAACGCCAATGTTCTAGCTAGATACGCAATGATTTGCCAACAAGTAAGTTCTGCAAAACTATTATTGTTTGTACGGCACTGAATTGTGGGTGGATTGATCTATGATTTCTTTATAAAAATGATAAAAAAGATAAAACCTTTCGTTTCCTTTGCCTTTGAGTAAAGTAAAAACTCGCAAAAATGTTTATTAAATAAAGAGATTTTTGCGATTTTAGTAAATAAATGTTTATAGTTGTAGTAATGAGGGAAGAAAAGTTGAAGGAAGGAAAAGTTGATAGTTAAATTAGAGAAACATGTACAGTTATTGTAAAGAAAACATTAAATTGGCAATATATTTAGGGTTAAGTACTGCGAGGAAAACTGAGGTATGATAATGCGAGATTTTGCTGATTGCCACTATTCTGGCAGTGCAGCCTAACTGAAAGCAACAGTTATGTAAAAACTAGCAATTTTTGTCTGCATTGATTGATGAGAAAAAATTCCGGATATCTATGCCTGGCAAAAAAAAAAAAAACAAGCTTAAAACAGCAGCTTACATAATAGGAAATCAAAGATACATCTAGTGCAAAAAAAAACTAGGAGTTTGTTGCGTACTTTGCATTTCAACACAGTTTTGCAGTGTGGAGGCAAATTATTTACAGGTTACATAATTATATTTCATGTCCATGTATGCAAAGATAGTAGAATCTATATTTTGAGCTGTACTGTGCAGAATCTAACATTCTAACACTTCCGGAATTTGTCTCGAATATTGCCCGTTTTAAAATAATTCAACAGTTTAATCCAAATAAAGGTGTTAGAATGGAAATAGATTTCATTTTTGACTTTGACAATTTAGAATGTCACGTTATTTTTGTTCAGATGCTTTGTAATTAATCACTTGGGCTTTTGGCCTTCATGATACAGTATTGTGCATCACAATATACTTCAGAAATAATGTCTTTTTCAGTGGTGTTCATTGTCTAATAAACAATGATTTAGAGTTCTGATGCGCAGTTGTAAACTACGAAGGCTGTATGCCTGAGTGGGTTATGAAAAAGCAGCTGAACAACAAAGAGTTGTTTAATAGATGATGAACAATGCTAAAATGATATTATTTCAATTCTAACATGACTAAATATCACAACAAATATTTAAGTTAAATAGACAAAAGTGAAATCTTTTTCTCGATAAGGCCTTTTTAACTTCATGTAGTATAGATTCAAAACATCCTGCACTTCTCCATGTATATTGGCGAGATCCAGACTGTTCACTGATGATTGCATCACATACCTACCTGAGTGACAATACAGAACTTGTGATTATGGTTGTGTTCCATAATGTTAACACTTCTTGTTTAAAATGACTGGTTGTTGCACAATGTGGCTCACACAATGTGTCACTGACACACTTGTCTTACCTTGCTTGAAAAATATTACAACCAGGAATTATAGTAGCATTATCAGTATTATGTGAACCTATTCACTGTTTCAGAATTTTCTATAAAGTGCAAATTATTACAAATGAAAGTAGGTCAATTTTCAGTCTCTTCCGCCACTTTTTAGTTAAGGCCAAGGAAAAAAAATATGGTTCTGGTAATACGCTGAAACGAAAAAATAGATTTTTGTTTTCAATATAATTTTATTTTAGTTACCTGAGCATAAATTTTACCCACTATATTGAAGAATGATGAATTTATTTTGCAGCTTCCAAAATAGTACACTTTAGGGTATAGGTTCACAATGAACAGTTTTTCATATTTAATATGTTATGGCCTTGCTAAAAGACATGTTGGCATTATGTCAGAAGATCAGATTGTATTTCCCCCAAGTTCAGGTTGAAAGTAGGGAATTGGCAGTTTGCCAGCTACTGTGTGCTTTTCAATTGAAGAACTATATCTATGCATTGATTATTGCACTGTCTGTAGCTTGCACCATCTATTTCAGCGTTTATATCTGTATGACCTTGTCAGGAATTTGACATTGAGAAGTGATTACCGACCTGAACATTTTAGGGAAGAAGGAAAAAAAATATTGTGCAAAACATCACATAGATCTCTCATTTCAGATCAATAGTAGAAGGTTTTTTTTGTGTGTGTTTTTTTTTTACATGTACATTATACATGTTATATACATGTATGTATGATAGTATACGATTATGTGGTAGAATTGTTTGCAACTGTGTTAATTCACCATGTCTGGTAACATCATTAATTTGAATAAGTCATTTCTTTCTGTAAGCAATATACAAAAGTTATACATCATTTTTCAGGTAACTAAAAGTGATAAAAAAAACTTTTTGAATGTTAAGAATATCCTGTAAACAATAACTTGTAAACATTTTAATTTTAAACAGTAAATCTCTGAAAATTTAACAGGACATTAAAGATTTTAAAAATGTTAAAAGTTGAAAAAGTGTACTTGATTTTGGTATTGCTTTTATGCTACTCTTGCTATATGCTAAGAAATACTGAAGGTTGCAAAAACAGATGAAACTAATTAGTCAATTTAATTAACTAGCCAATCAAAACAGATGTGTTACATCACCCTCAAACACTGGTTGATATCTTGGAATTTGAAAAAAGGTCGTTAATGTGTTAGATCTTGCAAAAAGTAATATGAAACTACATATCGTTGCTTGTTCAGCTATATGAATGAATAAAAACCAGATCATGTCACATTTAAAGGGAAGTCAGTAGCTTACGATACATGAAGAGGAAGTTTTTCTTTTATGAGACTGTAATAAATTAATATTGAGGTTTAGGTAACCCTACCGACTCTAATTTTTGGCCTTTACCATAAATGTTATTTTATTTTTAAATGCAAAAGTATCTGGCACTTGAAGAAAAGATGAATTGTGCTTAGTTAAAGTCCCAGAATCACTTTGAATTTACTGATATAGTATGGGTAATAATGGAACCATCTTCTATTCACTCTGACTTAAACAATGTTGACATTTATGCCTTTCTTTCATATTAAAGTCGTTTCTTCACGGAAAGATTTTCTTATTTTTTGCAATATCATTGGAATAAATACTTCAACTATAAAAAAATACCTTGCTATATTTCTAATACCGGTATGTACTTATTGATTAGGAATGTTTTTGGTATAAATAAAGGTCATTTTTGTCAGTTAGACATCTTTCTTGGTAAATTATGAGTTACTTGTAAACATGCTCCTGGGATTTTAATGTAATAATTTTTTTTTAAAAACCATCTACCTAACAATAAATATTTGTTCTACGTAACCTAGTTTCTTCAAGCATGTGACCAGAACTGTAACATTATTTTTTCTTGGCCTTGTTGAAGCTGTCTTTTTAGTAGTTACAATGTTTTATATATATGGTACATACTGTTTTCAGAATGGATTGGTACCCATTGTAGAACCCGAAGTATTACCTGATGGTACCCATGACCTGTACACAGCCCAGAAAGTAACAGAACAGGTATAGTATTTATTTGTGAAAATAACATGTTTAAATTTAAAATTACAATGTGGTATGCAGATGGGTTTAGGAAGATAATTGGATGAATGGGCTATTATAATAATTTCCACCTTTACAATGTTATGAAGTGGCTAATCCCCGCCTATGCAAAATTGTGCTGTAGGGATAATGTCCGAGGGGTTAATGTCCCCATTTATGGATTGTTACGTGTATAATTAAAATTGTGATGAAAACTGCAATGTCTGTAAAAAGTGTAGTAAAATTGAAGTGTATTGGAACATCACTGTTTGAGGGATTGGGATGATGCTAACTTGCCATAACTTTGGGAGGCAAGATTCACCCATGTTTTAACATGACTCACAGAATAACTTGGAACTGTTTATGTTTTAGGTTCTTGCATTTCAATACAAAGCTCTGGCAGATCACCATATATTCCTGGAGGGCACTCTTCTCAAACCTAACATGGTGACCGCTGGTCAGAGCTGCACAACAAAGTATTCCGCAGGAGACATTGCTAAGGCCACAGTCACTGCCCTTAGTAGAGCTGTTCCCCCAGCAGTTACAGGTATGCCGTCTCCCTTACATTTGCATCGAGTCTCGCTAATACAGTAAAGTTCTGCTATTAAGACCACCTGATATTAAGACCTAACATTTCGGAACCAAACGGCCCATGTTATATGGTAAAAAGGTCCTGATAAAAAGACCATTTCGATATTAAGACCACTTTATGCAGGTCCGAATTGTGGTCTTGTTATAGGAACTTTACTGCATGACGTTCTATTTTTATAAACCAACAGTGTCAGAAAGTTGTTGTCTTGTATATTTCTTTTGTTCCTAGGTTTTTATTGTTTTATTTTGAATTCAGTCTCAATGAGTGACATGCATTCGTTTGATTGAACCAGTTGTTGTATAGAAAAGGTTAATTTCAGCTCAAATATTTACAGAAAAGGCCATGAAACAGGCATTTGTGCATGTAATAAATTAAGTAATCTACAAATTTACACTGAGCAAAGAGCTAATGGATTAAGATACATTGTGCCAAAAGATTAAAATACACTGAACAATAGCTAATGGATTTAAATAGCACTGAGCGAAGAGCTAATCAATGGATTAAGATACACTGTGCCCAAAGATTCAGATACACTGAGCAAAGAGCTAAATAAATGGATTTAAAGTCATAAGGGAAAAAGTACAAAAAAAAAGAATAAAAGAGCAAAGATTGTATTAAGTCTGAAGTAAAATTTTCCCTGAATAAAATCCAAGGAATATAGAGATGGTGCTATTACCCATCAGTTATACAATGCAGAAACAATCAATTTGTCATTGATGTCTCGGCAGTCTTCGGTGATCAATAAGTTTTACTTGATTCCAGGAATCACATTCTTGTCTGGAGGTCAATCAGAAGAGGACGCTTCCATCAATTTGAGCGCCATCAATGCTTATCCCGGCCGTAAACCATGGGCCCTGACCTTCTCATACGGTAGAGCGCTACAGGCTAGCGTGTTGAAAGCGTGGCAAGGAAAAGAGGAGAACGTAAAGGCTGCACAGCAAGAACTTCTAAGCAGAGCTAAGGTGGGTTTCTCAATGGTAGTACTAAATCTTTTCTGGTTTATTAAAAAAAAAAAAAAGAGCCGCCTATTTATTAGTTTTAAATGAAAAAATAGCTGAATAGTGACAAGTGCAGATCATGATCATACTGCATGGACGTGCAGGCTTTCTTTGCAGCCAGCAGGGTAAAAGTTAAGCAAAACTGAAAGGTATACAAGTACAATTTTTTACCTAGAAAGGTATGGGTTTAAAGGTACTAAATTTGAGATATTTGTTCTTTTTAAAAAAATCGCAAGAGAGTTCGGAGTCTTCAGTGTGAATTAAAGCGTGAAATATAACGTAACATGTTAGCGTAAAATTATAGCGTGAAATTTTTTTGCAAAGTGATGTGACCCATTTTCGTTAATTTATTATTTTACTTTTGTGTATTCAGGCCAATGGACTAGCTGCTCTCGGACAATACAAGGGAGATATCAAGAGTGCTGCAGCTGGACAGTCATTATTTGTCGAAAAACACGCTTATTAGTTGATGAACAAGATATTATAAACTTTTGTTAGAGACATTTAAATGAAATTCCTGAAGACGTAGCAATAGGACGATTCTTCATTTTAAAATTAATTGTTGTTTTATAAGTGGCGTGAGATTTGCTTTTAGAACTTGTGAATCTAGTGTATAGTAAACCGTGTTTATTTATTCTGCGTAAAGATTTGTACACACTACATATGTTTCATCGTTTTCTTTTTTTGTGTAGTGCTCTTTTTATCTTTATTATAAATGATTTACTATACTATTGTAGAGAAATGTTGCCATAATTTTGAATATGAGATTTTTAAAAATGTTTTTTGAATCTGCTAATGCAGAGAAAAGAACATCCGTTGTTCTCTTGAATCAGTAGACTTTATTCAGAGAGGTTTACAGCATAATATGCAGTACCAGTAAGTTTATGAAATAAACGGTGCTTTTGTATTGATGAAAAAATTAACATAAGTATTATTATAAGGTCTTTTTTTTTAAAACTAAAATGGCTACTCCCCATTTTTGTTCATACCTATTGTATTGTAAGGAATCAACACTCCACAAAACACGTAATTGTGTTTAACGCTTTTGTTTCGTTTGCAACACTATAGCCAAGAACTTGTTACATCACTGTACAGACATTTTCTGCATTTAGAAGGGCAGGATACCAGGAGTGTAGCTGAACGAGACCATAGATCTAATAACAGAATCTGAAGATAACGTCTTTGAAGAATTTCAAAAGAAATGTTACCCTTAATTCCAAATGATTCCTTTACGTGTATTTTTTCATTTTTTTTACTTTCTGAATTCTATGAAAATTGTGTATAGTGCTGTCCATTTTGTACAGAATTTCGGCTACAATCTTGGATTTCAAATAACTGATACTTCCTATGGAGGATGCTGTTGTGTCCAATGGTCGGCTTTGAAGAACAAAGGTATTGAACTGCATTGTTGCAGATTTATATACATCTGAAGGTGTTCACTGTACCACTTGCTTTGTTTAGCATATTTGTTATGCATTATTGCAATGTTAGAAAAGAATCTCCTTTTACCACCTTACAATGTGTTTGTCTTCTTTATTTGCTTAAAACCACAGACATATTTAAGAGAAGTTAACTACAGACCATGTCTCTGTATCTAAGAAAGTTTGGAGTGACATATTATATGGAGGAGTGGGGTGAAGTACTGGCTCTTCCTGGGAACTGACCCCCTGAAAAAAAACTAAAATATTGTTGAAACAGATATGAACTCTAAGAAGAAAAAAAAAGAGCTGAAATTCTTATAAATTCTATGAAATATTAAAAAAATAAACCCAAAGAATAAAAACAGAGGTTTTATAATTCTTCGTAATATTTTACAATATTTTATCCTATTATTTGCAACTGTAATAATTTATAGCTATCAAGAATCACGTTAAAAGATTGACATTCACAAGAAATACACCTGTGATGCTAAGATGAAAGAAGCATTACTAATTTAATGTATTAAATATACCAATGTATTGATGTCTTAACAAAACTGGATGTGTCAACTTGGAACAATTGCTCATTTTCACAAGCAGACAAAAACTGATACTCCACTTGCTGAAAGACGAAATGTTTAAGATAAAGATCCGTTTAAAAAGTAGTTTTTCCTCCAGTTGAAAATAATTGACATAAAAACAATGATAAACTGCCCCGGTCTGATAGTTCTTGTGTAAAAGTGCTGTCCACTGGATATGTCTGAAGGATGTGACATACGATCGAAACTACAGATAACCCATATTTATCTCCCTTACTTCATCTGCATTGTGTTCACTGTTGATGAGCATGATACATGTCAGATTGGTAGATACACACAAGATATAATAAGAAGGATAATAACATAAATCTTAACATTTAGAATAGTAACTGTTTTGACACCTTGTTAGCTCACCTGGCACAAAGTCCGTCCATCCACCATTTCCTTCAAACAACATCTCCGCAGAAACCACTAGGCCAATGTTGATGAAACTTTGCAGAGATGTTACTTGCATGAAGCTCTATCAAAATTGTTTTAAAGAATTCTATTTTATGCAGAACTCTGGTTGCTATGGCAACAAATAGGAAAAACTTTAAAAATCTTCTCTGAAACTACAAAGCCTAGAGCTTAGATATTTAGCATGTGGCATTATATAGTGGTCCTCTAGCAAGATTGTTCAAATTACGAGCCCTGGGTCAAAATTGACACCTCCTGCAGCAGGGGGAGGGGGGGGGGGTTGAGGTCACTTGGTTTTACATAGGCTTATACATGAAAAAACTTTAAAAATCTCTGAAACCACATGGCCTAGGGCTTAGATATTTGGCATGTGGCATAGCCTAGTGGACTTCTACCAAGATTGTTCAAATTATGACCCCAGGGTCAAATTGACACCTCCCCGCAGGGGGGGGTCACTTGATTTTACATTGGCTTATATAGGAAAATTTTTTAAAATCTTCTCTAAAACCACAAGGCCTAGAGCTTAGATATTTGGCATGTAGCATTGCCTAGTGGACCTTATCAATATTGTTCAAAACATGACCCACAGGTCAAAATTGAACCTGCCCGGGGGTCACTTGATTTAACATTGGCTTATATAGGCAAAACTTCAAAACTCTTCTTGTCTAGAACCACAATGTCTAGAGCTTTAATAGATATTTGGAATGTAGCATTATGTAGTGGCCCACTACCAAGATTGTTAAAATCAGGACCCCTAGTCAAAATTGACACTGACCTTGTTCTGTAGCCAGGTGAGCGATATTTGGCCATCTTGGCCCTCTTGTTTTATCAAATGTCATTTTCTTTCAACTGATCAACAAAATAGTTGAAACTACAAATCCTTTAAATTTGCTAGAAAGATGAAGAATGATCTCATTGTTCACAATGTAGTATGTCAATTACAAGACCTGGCCAGTATAACATTGCTGTGACAAAGCTTCAAGAATTTTCACTGGATTTTGAAGGTAGCATCAGTATACATGCAGATTTTAGTTTTGCACGTTGGAATCTGAAGGGTCATTATATCAGAAGTCACAGTTAACTATAACCAATTGGCCGAACGTTCTGATTTTTATCTCACATGAGCACAACGTGCTCAAAGGTGAGCTATTGTGATCGCCCGATGTCCGTCGTCTGTCTGATGTCTGTCGTATGTCTGTTCACACAAGCCTTGTGAACTCTGAGGCCACATTCCAAGCCCAGTCATCATGAAAATTGGCCAGAATGTTTGTCTCGGTGATCTCCAGGCCAAGTTCGAAATTGGGTCACATGGAGTCAAAAACTAAGTCATCAGGTCAAATAATAGAAAAACTTTGTGAACACAAGATGCCATATTTGACCCCCAATCATAATGAGAGTTGTATATGTCAAGTTTGAGGCTGGGTTACATGAAATCAAAAGTAGGTCGCCGGGTTAAGTCATAGAAAACCTTGTCAAATCTTTAAAATCCACATTTGGAGGCCATTCATATTAATAGATTGTCAGAATGCTTTGTTTTAATGAACTGTAGGTCAAGACCAAAACTGGGTAACATGGGGTCAAAATTAGTTCAATAGGTACGTTGATCTTTACTTTTGGGCCTATTTGTTTTTGAAGCTACAAAAATGAAATCTTTACTGTTTCTACAATTTCTAATTTGTCCTTTGTTTGAAATGTAGCATGCTAACTTAGGCCTTTGTGACTTTCAGTCCCCAGACCAAAATCATTACCTTAGTTTTAGAGGTGTTTACTACCAATTTCCATTTATTACAGTAATCAAGCGATAAATATAGAGTAACCTGTATCGTCTGCATGCAAAATCAAAAACATTTTAAAAATGCTCTCATCAATCCCGTCTAAACCACTTTTAACATATATGTCCTCAACATCGTTTACGAACGTTGAAAAAAAGAAAAGGTGATAAACACTCCCTTTGTCGGACCCCTAACATACATTCAAAGCTATTACTTAACTTATTACAGTGTTTAACTTTGGACTTCACGAATACATAAATGGACGTTATTATATTAAAAAGATATCCTCTAAGACCTAGCAGAATTAATTTACACCACAAATTATCACGATTCACATAATCAAAGGCCTTTCTGAAGTCAATAAATGCACCATACAACAGTTTACCACTACTAATGATGTGATTTATTAATCCATGTAAAATGAATACACTGTCTGTTGTACCGAATTTGGAACGAAACCTTGACTATGCCTCTATGTAGACATTATAATTTTCAGCCCATTCTGTCAAACGATTGTTCAAAACGCATGTGAAAAGTTTATGCATGGAACTATATAAGCAATGTGATGCCTCTATAATTGTTTAAAGGGCAAGGCAAGGCAAGTCAGAAAATAATTTGACTTTAAATTGAAGAACTCGTTAATAGGAACACACTGTTGAAAGAATTTCTGAAATCGGAGTATTAAGATATTGAAGATTGAAAATTTAAAAAATGAAGAATCATGGAGGCGACCATTTTGAATTTGTGATGTCATAGTGCTGTAATTAAATATTCATGCAGGTATTACTGCTAAGTTAAAAACAGCAGCTTCAAATATATATTAACAGGGTAACCTACATGACACTTAATTAATGTTACCAATTTCAGGTGAAAAGCAATTATGAAGAAAGAGTAAATATGGTTCAAAAATTAAGTTTTGAAAAGGGGGCGTGTCTAATTGTATGTTTAATTTGCAATTATTTGCATATTTACTTAATTTTAGATTCCTCATAGCTCTTCTATTTTTTATCCGATTTCAAAAATTCTTTCAACACAAGCTCAATTTCAGGCTCAGTTATATTTGACTTGCGTTACCCTTTTAATCAGTTACACTACCCTTCTTGTGTAGAGGAAATACAATGCCCTCTGACCACGATTCTGGAAAATAACCGATTTCAAATATATTGTTAAAACGTGACAGTAAAACTGGCAACAATGTGTGCTTTCCATGTATGCAAATGATTCATTTAGTACAGATCCGGTCAACCACTTTTGTTTGAGCTTAGCTTGTTAATTGCTTTTCATAAATGCTCTCGTGTAAATGGTAAATTTAATTCCTTTAACATAATATTAAACTCATCCTTCTCATACCTATCAAATATTTCTTTAAAACATCAACATTGACTTCTTTCACACCTGAACATTTTTAGTTTTCAACATTTTCCAGTATAATTTCGCATTTTTGTACCTAGCCTCCTTTAACTTACTGGTTTCATTATCATCATATTCAAATCTAGCTTTTGGTAAATACTGAGATGTTCAACTCGCAACTCGGGCTTCATGTTGCAAATTTATAAATGACCTTGCACTTAGTTTACAATACAATGTTGTGACTGGCATGATGCAGCGGTCAAAATGTAGTACTAAATAGCTTGAGTTTAGTTTGGAGAACCTATTGTCAGTCAGAATTTGATGGTCAGACGGTACACAACCACTAGATGAGCATGCCAACTCATAAAAGGTAAATGTTTACAAAATATACCTGTGCTGATGTGTATTTCAAACCGGAACTGGTTATTGCATACCGAAAGTGATTTTAGATCATAGGTTTCTATTGTACAACTATATAAATTATATCAGCGAGCTCACAGGTTTTTCATTGGATGACATCATCGGCACTAAATATATTAAACATATCTTTAGTTAAATCAGCAACAGAGTGACAAAACTTATGTTTCTAAACTAGCGAGCTCAGTTCAAAACTTTATCGATAATCAGTCAGCCAATTAAAACCTATGTTCCCGCGCGCGCTGATTATATGAAAACACAGGCAAATAATACATCTAATTGAATATACGTACAAACATTTTATTTTAAAAGTAAATGTTCAACGAAACTTTTTTGAACAAAAATTAAAAAACAACAACAACATTTTATATAAAATAAAATTAAATAATAAATTTGCGGCTGACATTGTAAACAATTAACACTTGTTTAATCGTTTCATAAATACTTCGTATCAGTTGACATGTTACTTATAACTGGCTATAGGGAACGCGAGGGTATGCCCTTTGCCCTAAACGTACTAAGACCAAATAGAATTTTATTTTAAATCTGGAACTGTAACGGGCGTCTTCTCAGAAGGAAAAATATGACATACTGCATCGAATGTGACCATATTGTGTTGAAAATTTGAGTTTAACAAAAGAATTACTAAATTGTATTTTGCCTTTTCAAAAACGGAAGTAGGTTTTTCCAGTTTTCAAATATCTTTGTAATTTTCCATAAGGCTGTAAATAGATTGTACACGAATAAGCATGCCTATTTTGAATTATAGTTGAAAGAACTTTACTTACAATGATATGCAACGTATATCTCTGACTGTTTACAACATGCAATAAAGCGGAAGTAAAACAAAAAGACCACCCAGGTCAATCTAAGGAAATACAAAAACATTCACTCGTTTTTCTGCAGAAGTATTTCAAACAGGGAAATGCTCCATGGTTATTAGATCTATAAAGTTTTAGAAGCCAGTTTCGAACTGTTTTTCCCTGTTTGAAATACACGGTCTAGGTCTAATTTAATCATTTAGGCCAAGTACGTTTGTAATCAAAGTCATTTAGGCGCAAAACGTCGTCGTTAAAAGTTATGCTCTATTTTTATTTTCAGTAATGTATGAGTTTGTTTCATTATTTTATCAAATAGAATTATATTAGTTATTTGGTCATTTGTCTTATATTTCATGTTATCTGCACGTCTAGGACCGAGGACCCGCGATCACGCCCTTAACCGTGTATACAAGTCAGCTCTGTATACTTCCGGGACACATTCTTAAAATAGATGGTTAATGTCATTCTAAAAATAAATCGATAACTTAAATGTATAAATAGGACCATAACACATTCTATAAATAAAACCCATAATGGCCGCCGCACACCTGCCGTGATGGCAATCAAAATGGCCGCCACACACCTTCGGTGACGTTATTCGAATTGGCCACCCCGCATGCGCAGTCAAAGAGGCGCCTATACTACTCGTAATTCACACGGCGCATACGTACACAAACACAAACTCATTCACTCTACGCATGCGCAAAAGAGAAGTCTCGTATTGACGATTACCGCGTAAAGCCATATTTTTCTCGGAAACACGAAAGTGTGTTACTTCTGTTCTACAGCTGGCGGTACTTTTCTATAAGCACCAAGAATGGAAAAATTGGAAGAAGACACAACAACATTGAAGGTAAGATCAGCTCGATATCTTATAAATATATGAATTTTTATTTTTACTTTTAGCCGTTCGAACTGAAAACAATGTTTGGCAGAGGTATTTGACAATACATGTTTAATGCTATATGATGGGCTACAATAGGAACTGTGAAAAGCCATACATTTTCAGAGTGACAGGCTGTTAAAGCTTTTATCATGAAGTTTATGAAACACATTTCTACTTTGAAAGTCGAAACGTTTAGGCTACCAACAGATACAAGAAACTTTATTTACGTCGGAATTTTTTAACAATAAGCATTAGCTATGTAGCTATGTAAGCTAATATCAATTAAAAAGAAATATTTGAAAAAATCAACAAAACATATTAGTGCAGGTCCACTTAAAATTGCCATTTAGTTGAACCTTATAAAAAAACCTCTAATAACCTGCTGATGAAAGTCGGCTATTTCCTAAACTGACTGGTAGGAAGTTGGAAGTAGAAAAATGTTGCAGTAGCAAAAACGTGAAGTTTGCAGAAGCAGCAGTTGGAAGTAGAAGTAGCAAAAACGTAAAGCAGTAGCAGCAGTTGGCAGTAGACCTCTTCAAATATTGATGTTGGCAGAAGCAGTAGCAAAAACATGAGTTTTGCAGTAGCAATATGAATATCGTGAAGCTGGCGGTAGCAGTAGTTGGCAGTAGCAGTAGCAAAAATGTGAAGTTGCAGAAGCGGTTTCAGTAGCAAAAACGTGAAGCTGGCAGTAGCAGCGGCTGTTAGTAGCAGTAGGGAAACGTGAAGTTGGCAGTAGTAGTAGTTGGCAGTAGCATTTGCAAAATCGTGACGTTAACAGTTGGAAAACGTGAAAATGAGTTGGAAGTAGCAGTAGACAACAATACGGGTAAGAAAATGTGAAGATGGCAGTAGTATAAGTTGGCAGTATTAGTTGCCAAAACGTGAAATTTGCAGTAGCAGTAGCTGGCAGTAGCAGTAGCTAAAGCGTGAAGTTGGCAGTAGCAGAAGCTGTTAGTAGCAGATATCATGAATTGAAATAAAGATCTCTCCAAATATTTACTGAACCTCTTTATTAGAAGTATAGCACGCCATATTTATGAGAGAGGTTAAATTGAATAAGAGACTTCTAAAATTATTTGAAGAGCTCTCCAAATACTTAAAGACCTATTCAAATATTGATGTTGGCAGTAGCAAAACATGAGTTTGACAGTAGCAATATCAAGAACGTGAAGTAGGCAGTAGCAGTATTTGGCAGTATCAGTAGCAAAAACGTGAAGTTGGCAGTAGCATTAGCAAAAACGTGAAGTTGGCAGTAGCATTGATTGACAGTAGCTGTAGGAAAACATGAAGTTGGCAGTAGCAGTAGTTGGCAGTAGCAGTAGCTAAAACGTGAGGTTACCAGTAGCAGTAGCTGGCAGTAGAAGATATCATGAGCTGGATTAGAGAGCTCTCCAAATATTAAAAGAAACTATCTTTTATCATTAAAGCGCGCTGTATTTTTAAGAGAGCTGTAATTGAATTAGAGACCTCTAAAATTATGTGAAGAACATTACTCTCAAAATCATATTCATGGAATATGACAATTCTTAAAATGTGGTTGCAAAGTCGTTACAATAACTGGATATTATCGAAACATATGATGCAGTAGTCTTAAGAAAATGTTAATAGATACATGTATCTACTTGTTCAATCTTTTCAACACTCTCAAAAGATTTTCATGTTTGTCATAAAAAGTAATATGGATACGAAATACTAATCTTCATTCCTAGAAGGCTTGCGATTGCGTCCCTTGTTAACAAAAATAGTGTCTGATAACGCATGATGATAACCTTTTCTTTCCTGTAACATTCTTGTATAGATAACTCTACAATGCATATAATACCATATTACTGTTTCAATAGACAAATCTTAGTTAACATCTACAATATTACAATAAAAGGCGTTGTTTACAGTACAAATTACATCTGGCATTTTTGTTTCATTTGAAACGTTTTTATTAGTTTCTTTATTACTTGAAACTGTGAACTTCGTTCTAGGTAAAAACAGTCATAAATGTAAGTCATAAATGTAAGTCTAAATTTACACTACACGGTATTTCCTTTGTCTTATAAAAGCTGTACTTTCTGAACATATCTAATACTATTTTCCTTGTTCCTTGTAACATGCACTTCTTTTATTTCCAAAAGGCATTTGAAGAATAATCATCCCCATCTATTTTAACCATCGTGTATTGGAAAACCGATATGCGTTTTTACAAAGAGTACAGAAGAATATTATCAAAAAACTTTCTTTCTGTTTAACATACAAAATTTGTCATTATCAGTAAGGAATACGGTCAACAGAAATTATGCGATACAATTAAAGATTATTCAGTATTGACGTGCGCATTTTGGTCGACATCCTCGGCAGATCATAAATGTTACTTAATGTTTATTTTTTGGATGTAAACACTTTTTTAGACAGAAAACTTTCAATTTGTGGTTAAATAAAATTCGTATGGCTCCTATTTCTTTTGAGGTCAGTAGGCCATACTTCAAATCCCTATTGACTTTCAGTTGAAAAAACGGTTGCCGAAGAACAATTGAAGGTCGGTATGGCAAACGAGCCTTAACACTTCTTAAATAAGTAGGTCACAACTAAGGTAGCGGCCACCATAAGTTTACAGTAGCAATAGCTACGATTCTCCTACTGCAATTGCCAGCTACTACTTCTGCCAACTCCAGGTTTTTGCTACTGCTACTGCCAGTTACTGCTACCGACAACTATTATACGTTTGTCAGCTACTGCTACTGCCAACTTCACATTTTTGCTACTGCTACTGCCAACTATTGCTATTGTCAACTTCATGTTTTTGCTGCCAGCTGCTGCTACTGCCAACGTCACGAATTTGCTAATGCTACTGCCAACTTCACGTTTTTGCTACTGCTACTGCCAACTGCTGCTACTGCCAACTTCACGTTTTTGCTACTGCTACTGCCAACTGCTGCTACCGTTAACTTCACGTTTTTGCTACTTCTGGTGATAGCTACTGCTACTGCCAACTTCACATACATCCTAAACTGTACCATTTTAGTATTCTTCCATCATCTTCCAAAGAAAATGCTTTCGCCTCTTTATTTGTTATATACTCTTTACACTTAGTGGTTACTAAATCATATAGGGCCACGCTCTATGCGTAGTTTAGTGATATAGTATAAATAAAATCAAGACAACACGAAGTTTTCAATTTACATGTTTCAACTTTATGTCTTCGTCAGAAAATATACAACATACAGTATACAAAACAAAAAGACGTCACGTCCGTTAAAAAGGACGCGAACGTCCGCGTGATGAAAAACAACGCAAGGTTTATAATATAAATATGGATCAGACTGATGCGGCGGGTTTTATTAAAAAGAAATGTATTTATTCAATACACGATAAATAAATATAAAACCCAACATAACTATATGAAAAACCATTACTAATGAATATAAGATATGTTAAGTTCACACATCAAATAATACGCTACTGTTCATACCACTGGGCCAAGTTGTATTTAAAGTATGGATCCAGTAAGTCTCGCGCATCAGTCTGTCCAAATCGTTCTTAACAACATCAATTGGTAAAAAGCTAAAGTCATCCATATTATGATCAAAGCTATTAAAATGAGTAGCAACATTACTAGCAAATGCCGGATCGCTGAAATTATTTATATCAAATTTATGACTGTTCATCCGTCTCGAAACTTGTTGTCGTGTTTGGCCCACATATTGTATTTTGCATTTTTTGCATGTTATGAGATAAATTACATTTGTAGATGTACAATCTGTATTTACTCTAAGTTTAAACTTAGACAGATTGCATGAACTGATAAATTCATCAGTTTGAATAATTCTAGTGCAGTGTGTACACCTGGGCCTATTGCATCGACTTGAACGGGTGTTGACGGGGGTAAGGGGTGCAGACGTATATTTTGAACTAACTAAAAAATCCTTGAGATTTTTACCTCGTTTATAGGCTAGGACTGGTTTATAAGAGTGTAATTGTTGGACCGATGGATTTGGTGATAGCTTGAACAAATCCCAGTATTTATGTAAAATACGGCCAATATTTGGTAGGGAATTGTTATATTCTACAACAAACGGCACAATGTTAGTATGTGTATGGTTATTATTGTAAACCAGTGCTTGATCCTGTGTCAAAGTACGCGCCCTATTAAACGCCTTGTCAATAGTGTCATCAGAGTAATTTCTAATCTTGAAAAAATCACGTAACTTATCTAAGGATTCGGCAAATTGGTGATCATCAGATATAATACGACGATACCTTTTAGCTTGACTGTAGGGTATCCCATCCTTACAAGTTTTAGGATGGCAGGAAGAATATTCAAGATACTGATGAATGTTAGTATTTTTAACATGAACCATTGTGGACATGTGATTACCGGAATCCTTACATATATCTACATCAAGGAAAGACACGTGGTCTTTCAAAATATCGTAAGTAAACTTGATTGTATCATGAAAATCATTTAAAACCTTGATAAAATTGTTTAATTCATCAAACAGTTTAGTGATAGGCATATGTAAATAATGCCTAAATTTTAGTGGAACACATAGGTAAGCTCCTAATTTAAACGACATAGAAACACAGTTGGTCACTGATGCTCCATTGGTTTC
>JAFMSR010000007.1:43223330-43393330 GCA_022818135.1 Saxidomus purpurata
GTGTTTGTCTCGACCAGACCTACACAACGGTACCGGACATGACGGACTTTGATGAAAAAATGACGGACTTACCTTCATGTTGAGCGTACCTCACAGTACGGACTTTTCACCCTCAGTGTCGGGTGTCACACTCAAACCCGACACGTGACCCCCAAGTGTCGCATATCTGCGTGTTTGTCTCGACCAGACCTACACAACGGTACCGGACATGACGGACTTTGATGAAAAAAATGACGGACTTACCTTCATGTTGAGCGTACCTCACAGTACGGACTTTTCACCCTCAGTGTCGGGTGTCACACTCAAACCCGACACGTGACCCCCAAGTGTCGCATTTCATATGTTGAACAGTACTCTCTGTGAGAAGCGCTCACTGAACAGTACTTACCATGAGTATTGCTCACTGAACAGTACTCGCCATGAGTAGTGCTCACTGAACAGTACTCACCGTGAGTAGTGCTCACTGAACAGTACTCACTGTGATAAGTGCTCACTGCACATTTGTCACCGTGAGAAGTGCTCACTGAACAGTTCTCACCATGAGTATTGCTCACTTAACAATGATCACCGTCAGTAGTGCTCACTGAACAGTATTCACCGTGAGTAGTGCTCATTGATCAATACCCAATGTGAGAAGTGCTCACTGAACAAATTTCACCGTGAGTAGTGCTCATTGAACAACACTCACCGTGAGAAGTGCTCACTGAACAATGCTCTTCGTTAGAAGTGCTCATTGAACAATGCTCACCATGAGAAGTGCTCACTGAACAATGCTCACGGTCAGAAGTGCTCATTGATCAAATCTCACTGTGAGAAGTGCTCATTGAACAATGCTCACCATGAGAAGTGCTCACTGAACAATGCTCACCATGATAAGTGTTCACTGAACAACACTCACCGTGAGAAGTACTCACTGAACAATGCTCACCATGAGAAGTGCTCACTGAACAATGCTCACTGTGAGAAGTGCTCCCTGAACAACACTCACTGTGATAAGTGCTCATTGAACAATGCTCACCATGAGAAGTGCTCACTGAACAATGCTCACCATGAGAAGTGTTCACTGAACAACACTCACCGTGATAAGTACTCACTGAACAATGCTCACCATGAGTAGTGCTCAATGAACAATGTTCACCGTGAGAAGTGCTCATTGAACAACACTCACTGTGAGAAGTGCTCACTGAACAATGTTAACTGAACAGTTAGCATTGTGAGTAGTGCTCACTGAACTGTGCTCACCATGAAAAGTGCTCAATGAACAATGCTTACTGTGATAAGTGCTCACTGAACAACGCTAACCGTAGGAAGTGCTCAATGAACAACATTCACTGTGAGTAGTGCTCACAGAACAGTGCTCACTGAACAATGCTCATTAAGCAAATCTCATCAAAAATTAAAATGGCGTTGTGAAAAAGGAGGGAATACTTATGAAATATAAATGAATACCAATCATTTTATAGCTTTTGAAACAATGGGACAGTTTTGCGACCATACGACCACATACACGCATCACAAGGGAAACTACCGATTTCCGACGAAATCGGGAAAATTGCTAACTTTAGTAATCTATGGGGATTTGCAGACTGATTAATAAGTTAACTTTTACATATGTAACTTGAAAACTTTTACTACAGTATATATAGCAGAATTGTGTAACATTTCAGAAAACCTTTACTACAGTATATATAGCAGAATTGTGTAACATTTCAAACAGTAAATAAATTTCAAATAATTAACAGATTGAAGTTAATATTAACTTGTATTTTTATTTTTAAATGGAATTGCGCCAATTAAATTTTTAAAATGTGAAAGAAGAAAGTGTTTTGATACAGTCATAGCGTTTTCGTTGTGCTTGTACGTATCGTGTACGTTTTAGCTAGCAAATAACACTTTACATCGTATACAAATGACAATATACATGTTACATCGAACCAATTCAAAAGTACAATGAATGTGAAAGAAAGGTGTCAATTGAATGCTTTTGTTATGTCTGAATAAAATCTTAGGGACTAAATGGAACACTCTTCAATGATTATCTAAAATGTTTAGTTTAACAGATAGCGATACAGGGGATAGCTACCAGAGACTCAAGATGGCTGTGGTCTTCCTTCCAAACCTCATAGTTGGTCTCGCCATTGACTTAATTATACCCACTCTAATGGTATAACGTTGTCCACAAAATAAAAAGAGCATGTGAGATACTGGCTGCAGGTATTTTGATGCTTTAATCTGCTACATCATAAGTATATATATGTGTTTATAATCATTGGAAAGATCCATGAGCGCTGAAGTATTTATAGAATTATTTTACGCTAGTTTCAAACATATTGTGACAAGGGGAGCAAGTATGTGCAATATTTCTTTTTCTTGTAACGTACTTATTTCCCTTCGACCAAAGCCGCTCAAAACGCTTGGAGTAATCGGTTTAAACCCTTTTTTACAAGCGGGCCTTCTCCTCTTCCAGATCAACAGCTCCAAATTAGTCCAAATAAGGAGATTTATAAAATATTGAACAAAAAAGTCAGAATATTTTATGAAATCTATTTGAACTAAAATATACTTTAGGCCTTACAACCTATGCATATGCTTTTAAAAAAGCTAAGTAAGTTAAACGAATATGACATATTACCGTCAGCTTTTAAGTCATACTTTTACGCCTGGACAATATTGCTGAAACGTAATAAATTATATTGTACAGTTTTGTTACACTGCCTTATCATATATTAGTTAACAGACCTATTGTCACTGAAACGCTTACAAAAGATGAAACTCGATCTTTTATTGGAGTCCTTCAAAAATGAAAAAGTATAACGAGAACGAACTACTGTATGCATGGACTGTATCTAAACTCCAAAAGAAATCATAGAAAAAGGCTATACATGTACTAGAACTCTGCGTATATCGTCAGTAATTATAGCATGAGACGGTTGAAGACGTACCAGAGAGCCTGCCTGACTACAGTTTATCTGACTGAGTTTATCGGGATATTTCAATAAACCACAGAAAAACAAAATAAATCTCATTATTGGCCATTATCTAGTGTATCTGTCCAATCTTCTAGACATTCTAAAAGTTGTGTTGTGCATGACCTATGGTAGATTCCTAGATCTAGTCTTGGTAGATCTATCTAAAACCGTGTTGATGGTCTGAGGAGGTCATTGTTTTCCAGATGTTCAACTATTTTTGTTTAATTAATCTTCTTCAACGTCATCGTCATCTTCTTCCTCTTCTTCTTCTTCTGCTTCTTCTTCGTCTTCTACGTTAATGGCTAACGTTCAATACTGAAACATTAATGCCGTGCGTGTGGGGTTAAAAAGAGAAAGAACTGGCAGGTTTCCCGAGCTACTTAATCCACCCGGTACCTCCTGAGTCCTGACAGTGTGCCAGAAAAAAAAGCTGCAGATCCTAACACCTTAAAATGCCTATCCTGCAAATATATGCACATGTACATGGATATATAGATCTAATTATTATGTTGTGCAGAAAGGAAGATATTAGTAGGGTTAAATCTTTTCATGACCCTACAACAGACAGAGACAGAGGACATATCGAAGATATGTAGTTAATTAATTCTAAATAATAAAAAAAAACAGTTTAATGAGTCTGGCCAGGGATCGTATATACGTTAATATAAGAAACTCTGGTTTGGCTCATAATCTTTCATGACAAAATTAATATTTCAGGCGGTATCGGAGACTGCGAGTCACGGCGTATCGGCCTGAACATATTCCCGTCTGTACAGAAATAATATATTCTTCAAGCGTGCCCAAAGATTGCGGGAAAATCACAAAAAAGGAAAAAATGTCAGAAACAGAGAAAATGGACGTAGACAGTTCAGAACAACAAAAGAAACCAGAAACAAGTTCAAATGTAAATGAAGCTCCCTGGTTAGTATTTTAGTTAACTTGGTATTTTGGAAGAAAAACGGGAGTGTCACTTAATTTCGCGATATTGCACACTTGATGCAAATGGAAGGTAAGTCACTCAGGTGTTTGGCACAGACCTATGATAATAAAAAATGCATCTTGAAAGAACCCCCACTACATATATATAACATATAGAAATGGTAAATACTTCCCAAATCAGAGCCTTCCGACACGCTCACTTCAAAGTTACCTATATTAGCTGATTAGTCCAAATAATTGTACTCAACGGATGAATATCGTTATATTTTTTTGCGAGGCGCTAAATTAATACGTAATATTTCGAGATAAATCCAGATGAGATCAGTAACGGTCATTTACCTTCACAAAAATGCCCTAAACTATGTCCTGGCATAAGGCATCGATCCGTAGCAGCAAAAAGTTTCAAGAATTTCTTTAAAAACCGCTGTCGGAATCATAGACGTTTGTCGAATGCGAGATTTTCGTCGATAATCAACAGATTATCTCCATCGACGGAGGCCAAGGGCTAGGCTAGGCTTAGCCTCAATATTTCGACTGCAAGACCGACCGATTTTACAAACTGATATTATATAGATGTCTGTCTTTACGTCTCAACCAGTTAGATTCAAAACTGTGGTGGAAATCGAACTGATTTAAATTTCATTTTTTTCACTGCAAGATGAATTTTTTCACACTGGCATGTTCATTTGTTGTTATTAACCATAAATAGTCATTAAAATATTAATAAAATGATAAATATTAACTAAAAATACTTGTTAAACCTAACACGGTACCTGTCGTTTACATGTTGATGTGTAAACGTGATAACCAATGAAAACGTTTCCTTGAATTCAAGCTTATTTTTACACCGGGAGGTTGCACGGTAAAAACGCATACCTTGACACTTGAAGTAACCGCTTACATGATATATCTGCTATTTCGTAGGTGCTAAAAAGGCAACAGCCAGTTTACTATATTTGTTAAGATCATGTTCGAATGAGTTATATATAATATAGATCAAGTAGATCTACTTATTATGCGATCACACGTTTACCAAAATTCGAATACCCGAGAAAAAAAATCTTACACGTACATTATTTGATCATGACATGTGTTAGGCAAAATAGTTCTGTTATCAGATCGTAGTTTGAGTATTCCCCGTAAAATACTGAGGTTGTATATCGGAGGTCAGCTATTTTCAAAGCAAGACTGCGGGGGCCGAACATCAAAGGAGCGGCACAGAAATCATGAAGTCACATATTCTAACAGATGCCAGACAAATTCAAATACTTACTGGATTAAAAACAAACTTTCATAAAACTGACTGGTATTAGTCGGCGTGTTCTGAAATATTGATCAATCGCTTTTTTTTCTTACCTGAATGGCCAAACATCCACGTACTTATTTTGCGTGAATTAATTCCACAAATGCTTACCATTGACGTGTTCCATTTTAGGGACAATCATACTCACATCATAGTTTGTGTGCAAAACTTCTGCTTTTCACAACCGATATGGTATATCTGACGTGAACACAGCTTTGTACGGTTAGTAACAAGAATCAAGTGCGCTTTCAAAAGCATTTTAGACACGAAATTTAGAAGACTGTCAAATTGTTATAAAAACTTTACTTTACTGGCAAACAACCCACGAACATTTTGTTTTTATTTAACCGTAGCTTGAAAACATGATTTCGTACTGTATTATTTTGGTAAAGTACTCGGGAGAAAATAAGCGTCAATGAAACAAAACACATACATGTTGCAGATCTCTCAAGTTCACTTTACTTACGAGTGCTACATAACTAAAAAAGGACGATATTATTACATGCATCAAGAATCTCAATTTTTAATAAAGTTTTATATACAATGTATGAGAATATACATGCCGAAGCTTTAATATATTTCAAATGTTATATAATGATCGAAAATGACAAACAGCTTCTGTCGAAAGTCAAACACATTAAATTTTACTATCAAATATTCTGGTTATTGTTTGATTTACAGCATGTTTAACAAAGGTTTGGGCATCATCATATCAGATTGCCTCGTTAATTATCTGTCATGACCTTCGATTATCTTCACTTTATAGAAATGATTCACGCAATATATCCGTGCGAATAAAAAAACCTGTCTGGAGTACCTGTATAGTACGTCTAACTGACCTGCGGCGAGGAAAAGTTATGCAACAACGAACACTCGGCTGGCAATGAAGTTATTAATATGGATTGGCATATACATATCACATATGACATTTTTCTCTCGGAGCATTTGATTATCGGCATCTTTTGAGTTCCCGCGCAAAATATTCCCGCCAAATACGAGAAAGCCACGTGCTTTCAATAGGAGATTAGCAAAGGTTCTATATTAAAAGTTTAATTACGTCCGGAAATACCCACATCTGTTCTAAATTCCCATTTATGTTATTATGTTCAGAAAAACACTACAATAGGCACGGACCTATATTATATAGGTTCGTGACAAAGGTAATACTTTTAACCAGGAATAGAGTTTTCCTGTTTTAACACGATATACTGACAGCCTTTCGGAAGATACAAAATGAAAAAGCCCCATTTTCTTTGATGTACTTTTCACGACCTTACAGATATGTACTATTCAATAAATATGCATAAATGTTTACTCTTCCATTGGAGGAAATAAAGATAATATACCTATCAAAATGACATTATTAACGACTCACATAAGTATTACCTATTCCGTTGGCTGCGTATTCAAACGATTTTCCGCAGTGCATATTTCAAGCGGGTGAGGTTTAAAAATATAATCTACCGATAAACTATCGCGAGGTAGAGTTTTAGCGGTGTAAACAAAAACACGTTGACATGTGTAGAGTTTATAAGTGTTATGCATAAAAAACATACAAGTTTCTGATCAATTTTCACTTATATTGTTTCTATTTGGAATAAGCTTTACAGGTATGTAATTTTTTTCAAGATATATTGAGTTAAAATAAATATTTGAAGGCGTCAAAGTTGGCGACGAGATTCTGATCGCCGGCATCACGGACCTACATACACATAGAAAGAAAACGTTCCGCATTGTTTGGAATAATAAGTGGGTTGTGCGCGAAGGGCGGCCGTCGTTAATATAAAAAAGCCCTGGCGCACAATTTGTTGGGCTAGGCTAGGCTAGGCAAAATAGTCAAAGTTTTTATTCTGTCTTGTTTATTTCTAAGTTAAATCCACCGGCTTTTCCTTGCCTACTAGTATGTTGCCGCTATAATCATTGATGAAAACAGTGCCGGTTACGTGCTCGTGAATTTTTCATTTTTTATTTAATCTTAGACAGAAATTAAATAAACAGTGTTTTTTAATAACTTTCAGAGATATAAAACCTGTTAAAAGCTTTTGTTTTTAGAAAGTTGCGACCGCTTACAATACAAAATTGCAGACTACCAACCGCTGCCAACCTATGTTTTATCTAGAAAATAATGAGATATACGGCGTTTTGTTTGCTAACACGATAACTCCTATACATAAGGGTATATAAGTGGACAGAAATGACGTTTTACTAATATCAGTTTTAGAGAACCAATTTTGGTTCGCTACTTTCAGAAACAACATCTGTACTATTATTTTATCAAAAACATTTATTACATAGTTTGAGTGTTCTTTATGCTTATGAGACAGGCACGCGCCCTGCAGCTGTAAAAAAAAATACATCATCATCATACATGCCACAGTGGATTAAGTTATTGCCGGGATATTTTTAAAAAAGCGCCAGGTTTTTGAACGACTTTCCGGGAGATATTTTTAGCAGAAAATCATGCATTTCTAAGGACGTATTTGGCATTTTTTTGCATATTTACACAAACAAAACGCCTATTTCAAACATTAGTTTACTTCCCCGTAGTAATGGTTCAAGGAAACGCTAAAAACCGCGTATCTTTTTACACACTGTTTTTGAAAAGTCCGACGACGATTCCACGGTTTGCATAAAACTTTGAGGAAACGCGGGTTGCTAATAATTGCGATCTGCACCGTTTGACAGCTGATAAATTTGAAGGCGTCGCCCGTTACGCACTATCATCCAATCAGAACGCAAAAGGTTTCCGATAATTTATCACAACATAGATGCGTGATCACATGGACAACCGACAACCGATGTGTAAATTTGTTTTGGCGCTGTTACGAAAACATCAAATCTTTTAATTTTGTTAAACTTGGTTAAATGATTTCACTAATTAATTAGTTAGCGGCATGTTTGGAGCGTAGTGACTTGTTTGACGGCAGATTATCGGCTAATCATCGCGGTTTAAAGTCTGTGAATCGCCGCTAAGTACCCTCCGGTCAATTTACCTAAGATGATAGTGACAATATTAACACAAACTCGTGTCAACACATCAGTTTCGTCACCTAATCGACTGTACACAATACTAGTACTTCTTCATTATCAATATCACGTGTCAGGGTATTAGGGCTATTGCAGCCAAATTTACTATCACGATAGTTCAAAGTACTATCACGATAGACTATCAATAGTTGGCTTCACTATCGCGATACTATCACGATAGTTTCAATACTTTACAAACTATATATTTTTACTAAGTTGATTCAATTTGTTTGTATCAATACCTGTAATAAACAGATAAATTACGAAATTGTTACTTTTTTTACTTTAATGGACAAACTTTGACCATGCCTTCACAATAAACAAAAGATAAATTACAATACCCTAAGCTTCACTGACTTACAAATAATTTGAAATAAAAGAATGTGCTTAACATTTAACGTATATGTTAGGCTACTACAGAACTGAAACAGAGAACAAAATTTGAAGTGGCAAGTCAGTTGTAGTCACATGATCAGAAGTCCAGCTAGTACAGAGTCTATGGACTACAGCAGGTCAGCAGCACACACTGACAGCACTATCTCATTTGTCATTGATTTCCGTTCTTCTTAAGAAATATCAGTTTATCAACATGTTTAGACTTTAATGCTGACCACTGAACTGTGACTATGTCCGATCCGATCACTCCAGTCTAGGCTAAATGCCGTTTGCCGGTATGTCCGGATTTTAAAAGAAGCTCGATCGCAGAGTACATAGGCATATCATATTTCTAAGGATGGTTTGCATGTTAGAATCATTCATATAAATTACACAGATGGTAAGACGACAACGACGTTTTAGTAATGGAAACGTCATATATAACTTAAGCTAGCCCGTTATGTAAACATCCGTTTTATGGCAAATGAAAATCAACTACATTTTATGTAAATAACGCATTCAAAAATGAAAATAAAACTATCGAGAAAAGTCGATAGCTGTCCAGACTATCGGCGATAGTATCGATAGTGTGAAATTGCTATTGACTATCGGGCCTGATACAATCACGATAAGTCGATAGTATCGACTATCGTTACACCCCTACAGGGTATTGACCATGTATATAGGTTCATATTTAATGAACCTTGTAGTTTTTTTTAGAAATTTTAATTTACCTGAATTTTTTAGTGTTTTTGCGAGCTTCACCGGGGTGCCTGGTTAGGGTCTAAATAACGGGAGAACCCGGCGAATATCGGGAGAACGGCATGTATGATCTTCATGAACTTCTCAATTACAGTTTAGAAAATGTGTGTGAAAATGTGTTTCACAAGTTAATGCAGAAAATTGAACTTTACAAACATATCTCTTTCAATAAGGAGTCCTAGAATGTATTTTTATCTGATATATTTTATAAGTTAATTCAGAATAGTGACAATGAATGAATGAATGATCAAACGAAGAAGCATATTTTAGTTTTGTCACAAAGCACAAATTTTAAGTTAAAAAAACCCACAAGCTGTCAACTTCTTTTTTTTACCAACATTTTCTGCTGATGTTTATTTCATGTGTTGGGTGTCGGAAGCCATGTATACTGAAACAATATTGGTTTATTACACTAATAAATGCACTATTTCCTGCTTCCAGGGTAGAGAAGTACAGACCTGTGAAGCTGGCCGACGTTGTTGGTAACGAACAAACAATAACAAGACTGGAAGTGTTTGCGCGGGAAGGCAATGTTCCAAATGTTATCATTGCAGTAAGCCATATTTACTTATAGCAATAAACCACAGGAGTTTTAACTTAGATTGAGGATAATAAAATGTTCAAGCAGCATGAAGTAAAAAAAAGACTACATTTTAAGTTTTATTTTAAACTTATTTTATTTTTATATCCAATATAGAACAAGTTCTTGCAACTTATATATTGACTACTCTGGATAATTGCTACCTGGAGTTCTGACCAGTACTTATGCAGCAAGAAAGGATTGTGATGGTTGCGGTCAAAAGCCACTGCCAGTATTTGAACCGACAACCTCTGGGTTGAAAGCCTGACGCTCTTTCCTTAATACCACAGCACTTCCCATAAAGAACTTTGTTAACTTATACATGTACAAATCTTTTAGCTTACAATGTAGTAGTGTAGCAGCCATTCAAAGTGGACAACATCTGAAAGGTTTCGTTTAAAAAATGAAAGAATGTAAAAGACACCCGTATTATATTCTGTTGAAACAAAGTGGTTGTATTACAGGGGCCACCGGGAACAGGAAAGACTACCAGTATATTGTGTCTGGCACGTGCAATGTTAGGTGCATCATACAAGGAGGCTGTGCTTGAGTTGAATGCTTCAAATGACAGGTAGTACTTGTAATATTGCCCATTGGATTATTGACTTACAAATGTAAACTGTAAACATTTGTGCTTAATTTCAGTAGATCAAGGAAAAGGTGTAGAAATGGTTGTACAGGACATGTGCCGACTCGTAGACCTTAAAGTAGTATGGAGAAAAAAGTACATGTAGATCCGTTCAAATTTCGGTAGCTAGGTTTGAAGTCCTATTTCCATTGGCAATTAGACCATCCGTATAGAAAATGCTAGAGCACATTTCACAAGGCGTACAAATTGATAGATGATCATGCGCTTCTTAGAATTTCAGTATTGTAAAAGTTAATAGTGATTTTGAGAGAGCATTGTAAGAAAAGATCTGTTACCCCTAAAGATACTGGTATGGAGGTAAGGTGTATTCAGCATCACCTGTTCAGATTTAACATTGTCCTCAGCAGTTGTGGAACATTTTTGGATTGTTTATTTACAGGGGTATTGATGTTGTAAGGAACAAAATCAAGATGTTTGCACAACAGAAGGTCACATTACCTCCAGGAAGACATAAAATAATCATTCTTGATGAAGCTGACAGGTACAGTGAAAAAAAAAAATTATTCTGCTCATCCATGTATGTTTTGCCATGTACATGTGGCAGGTAAACTTTCATCATACACATGGTTTACACGGACAAGAATGGTGAAAGAGCATATTTATACACATTTCAGTTTTGGCTTTTTAATATCATGAACTAAAGTATTTCAAATAATTGTACCAGTTAGCATGTCACTGTATTTTGGTTATTATTTTCTTTGAGTCACACCCGTTTACAATTTTAATATAACAGGAGCTTTAGTTATTGTGGTCAGATGCTTACTGTCGTCTCGTCAGCTGTATGCATTGACAAGAAAAACACTCTTGCATATTCAAGTGGATACGGTTGCTGACTTGAGATTACTTAACTTCTCGATGTTTGAGGGTCATGGGTTGGAGACCTGCTACTGAGCCATCTCTTCATGTCAGAAAGTTTGCACTCACATATGTGGGATGAGAGTCTAGTAATTTTTCTTTTTTTTGAATGATGGATGGGTAAAACTACCTCAGTACCTGCCTACACATAAGGTACTGAAAAAAAAATTACCATACTGGATATAAAAATTCATCTGCATCTTAGATGAGGGTCAATGGAAATTTTTTTATTTCCAAGTCCATTGTTAGGGATGCATCTTATAAGCGAGTGCACCTTTGAGTGGGTAAATATGGTGAACACTATTGCAACAGACATTAGACATCATGAAAATGAATGGCTAAAAGTGGGCTGTACTTAAGATTAGTGTATCATTCATCCATGGTTAGAGCTTATGTTATTTACTGTGGAATATTTCACTATTTACAGTATGACAGATGGGGCACAGCAGGCGTTGAGAAGAACTATGGAGATCTATTCAAAAACAACAAGATTTGCATTAGCTTGCAATGCTTCTGATAAAATCATTGGTGAGCATCTCAGTTTCGGGTATTTCTCACGTAACCTTTCTAAAATACTAACAGTTTACAGTACAACTTTCAGACTTTCAGTGGTGATTCACAAAACTATGAGCTGTACACACTTCTGTGAGACAAAACGTCAGGTGAGCATCTGCTCCTGCAAGGTTATACATTTTTTCTGTGCTTGCCTCTGAAGTTCTCTCCTGGGACTTGAGCAACATGTGAGAAAGAGTGACAACTACCACTGTGGAAGCCCTCTTAAAATGTTGGAAGCTGTTCTAGTTAGGGAGAGAGAGGAAAGCTGTATTTATAAATGTGTTTAAGCAACATAATGCGATTATGTGATTGCTTTATATCATATTGAATTACTGTAAATTATGAAATATTCACGAGAATTTTAATCTCGAGTTGTTTCATGAGAGCACTCATTTGTGAATTCATCATTTGCGTATTCAAAGTTCTCTGGAAATGAACACTTTTCAGAATTGTACAGGGAAGGTGGGATTGCTTGTCCGCAAATTCATGGTTTCATAAATTTAAATGGAGATAAATAGATCCTGAACTTTTGCCTGGCAAATTCGAAGGGATTTATCAATAATCTTGAAGATTTTAGGTTGCTCATGTACTTTCGTAGTTTGTGGTAAAAATGAACATCAATGTGGAATTTTTTTTACTTTCACGTGCAGAACCTATCCAGTCCCGTTGTGCTGTGTTACGTTACACCAAGTTATCTGATGCCCAGCTACTGAAGCGTCTGCTGGAAGTATGTGAAGCAGAGACTGTGAGTTACACGGATGACGGGTTGGAGGCAATAGTTTTCACTGCTCAGGGTGACATGAGACAGGTAAGTGAAAAGTGTGGCTGCTTGCTGGAACGGCAATGTTATGTTAAACAATTATTGATTTGATGAGGTGAACACAAGACATGTATATTGACGCAGAAGGACTTGGTTGACAAAAGCTGCAAACAACCAAGGTCTTGTAGGGTCGATGTAGTATTTTATTAAATGAAATCAAGTCAGTATTTGTTTTATTACAGTGTTCTGAATTTATCATCATCAGTGATTGAATATCAATATACACTGCAACCCCGTTATAACGCGGTAGTCGGGGTCCAACTCGTCAGACTGCGTTATAAGTGAGACTCTTTATAACGCGGTCTGATCATCAGCCGCTGTTTTCTTGCATAACGCGTACATAACGCGAGTACCCCACCCACCTAACTAAATTAAAGCATATTGATGTTTAGCACGCATCATGTTTTTATGAAATCGAGAGGTTAAATTGTAGAAAATAACGATTCTATGTAAACTAAATTAGTTAATTAAGCACGAAATTAAATATATAAAAGAGAAATTCTTACGTAAATATTTGCTATTGAAAACGAAAGTACATTCATTTTCCGAAAATGATGGCTAAAGTGAAAGTACTTTTTGTTAAAACAAACAATAAGTTTTGTAATTGATTTATTTAAGTTCAGGTAAGCCTGCAATCAAAGATGCGCAAACAAATATTAATTCACACGATTTAGAAGTTATTGTCTAACAAACAAAGAGGTCACCTTGTGAATAACGGAGCCGTGAAAAAATACCAGTAAGCTGTAATTGTTTTATCACTTCTTTGTCAATAGACGCTTGATACCGGTTAAGTGACAAAGATCAATTAACAACCTGCCATGTTAACGTTTTCGAACATTCGTTTGGTATAGGGACAATGCTTTTTTGATAGAAATAATTTTGGTCGTTCCTGAAATTTTTGGGAGCCAAGACCCAACCGCGTTATACCGGGATCCGCGTTATAACGATGCGCGTTATAACGAGGTCACAGTGTATCAGGGTTAGCATTCATTCAACATCTCTCATTCTCTGTGTAAAATAAACATAATTACACTTCCTGGTTCATTCTAAAAATAATAATATCAAAACATTACTTTCCCAGAACACTCCTGCAGACAAGTTCGAACATGTAGGCAGAAATATATGCAAAAGACAACGCATTTGGAATAGATAAAGTTAGGGAGATCGCTGAACAAAAAGACTGTAGAATTTTATTTAAGCAAACAAATGTTTGTATTCATTTTCTTATTTAGCTTTCATATCCATCAAAAACAGTTTCGAGCCAAAGTCACATCCTCTCAAGTATAATTGGTGGCTTTCCTAAAGTGCAGATGTTAAGTTGCATTTGATTGGCTAAAATTTACTGTGTAATAATAATACAGAAGAATGGTGACTGTTAGCTGCTTTCTAATGAAGCAGAGACATTATGGTTAGAAACGAGCTTTTGTTGTTTACAGTATTAAATGATAAAAATTGCTTTTCGGGCCTGTAATGGCTGCAGATTTTGTCTCAGTAAACTTACATATTGGGAAATAGAAGATTGTGTCCAGCTCAGTGTTGTTAACTTGGCTAAATTTTATATCCTAAAAAAATTATATGTATTATCCTGATGAAGGCGTCAGCCGAAACGTTGATGAACATATAAATTATATAAATCATAAAGAAGAACACGTGTTGTTGTTGAAGTTTGCCTCATATCCTTGTACTATAAATACTAGGAAGTGGATCGCGATACAGTAACATTTTCTCATCTAAAAAAGTATGGGGACAAATGTGATGCGGTTAAATGAAGCAGTTTGTTTATTAACTGCTACACGCACTCACACACGCTATTTATTGTTTTAATGTTTGAATATTTTTGTTTTGTAGGCATTGAATAACCTGCAGTCAACATTCCAAGGTTTTGAACATGTCAGCAGTGAAAACGTTTTCAAGGTAAAAGACATTGGTGATGAATATTTTTCACTTATAATATTAATAACTTAGTCCACTACCCCGATATGTCATTATGTATTGATGTAATAGAACTTGGGTAAATATTGTGTGCTTTTTATTGCTGCTCCGTCTCCATTTCGTTCTTTGAAGACTGACTGAAACAGATTGAAAAATAGAGGACAGTTTTATACATGTAATACAATGTAATTTGAATATGTTACAACCAACAGTGTATGTATATAATTAAAATATGCATACATTAACACATGTTACATCAAAATAAAATTATTTTTTTTCCCCATATTTATGAGAAGTGAAGTTTCCTCCTTTTTGATGTTTGTCCAGTTTTGTAGAAGAGGCGTACACAATGACTCGCTAAGTTCTTGTATTGGTGGATACTCTCTTAAGATCAAAGTGTCCAGGCCACAAGTACAGTAGCCTGTTGCTCAGAATTCACTGTCCTAAAAAAAAACTCTTAAAATGTAAGCATGAACCAATACATGTATATTAAAGATCGCGGCAGTTTAATTCTTGGCTATATATCAAATAATTTTATTTTTTAATGTTGTTTAATTAAATGTCACAAATAATTACTTTTTAATAAAAAAACATATAAAAGGATTATTTTGAGCCATTGTATCACTATAACATATTTAAAACATATAACTATAGGAAAAAATCAGTATTTCAAGAAAATTTATTATCTCCCTTTAAAAGCACCCAAATACAAATGTAGTCGGTGTTTAGCAAAGGTTGATTTTTAAATTGTGTTAAATGCTTTCAGAAGGATACATTTTTGTTACATATTATTTGTAAGTGTTTTACTATGCACAATTTGTCCACTTAAGTTTCATTCAGCTGTCTTTATTATGTCAGTGGCAATAAACACATGGCCTCCCCTCCAACACCACCCTCCCACCAGAGACCAAAGCTCATTTTTAGCTCGACTATTCGAAGAATAAAGAGAGCTATCCTAGTCACCCGAGCGTCGGCGTAACCACTTCTGTTAAAGTTTGCGTACCACCTCAAATATTTTCAAAGTCCATCGACATATGGCTTTGAAACTTTATACTTGTTCACCATCATGCCCCCAACCTGTACACAGGAGGAGGTAATTCTATCAAGCATTTTGACAAAATTATGCCCCTTTTCCTACTTAGAATTTACGTTAAAGTTTGCGTACCACCTCAAATATTTTCCAATTCAATTGTCATCTGGCTTTGAAACTTTGCACACTTGTTCACCATCATGCCCCCAACCTGTACACAGGAGGAGGTAACTCTATCAAGCCTTTTGACAGAATTATGCCCCTTTTTCGACTTAGAATTTACGTTAGTTTGCGTACCACCTCAGATCATTTCAAAGTCCATTGACATATGATGGATATTATTAGCTCGACTATTCGGAGAATATGGAGAGCTATTACAGTCACTTGTGCGTCGGCGTCGGCGTTGCTTCTTTTGGTTAAAGTTTTGCCTGCTAAGTACTATCATGCACATATCTCAGTAACCACTTATGATATTGACTTGAAACTTTGTTCATGTCTTAAGGGGTGTCATACAATCAAGGCAGATAACTCTTGAAAAAATTTAGTACAAATTATGGCCCTTGTTTGACTTTGAAAATTTGGTTAAAGTTTTGCCTGCTAGGTACTATCATGCACATATCTCAGTAACCACTTATGATATTGACTTGAAACTTTGTTCATGTCTTTAGGGGTGTCATACAATCAAGGCAGATAAGTCTTGAAAAAATTTAGTACAAATTATGGCCCTTGTTTGACTTTTGAAAATTTGGTTAAAGTTTTGCCTGCTAGGTACTATCATGCACATATCTCAGTAACCACTTATGATATTGACTTGAAACTTTGTTCATGTCTTAAGGGTGTCATACAATCATGGCAGATAACTCTTGTATAAATTTAGTACAAATTATGGCCCTTGTTTGACTTTTGAATATTTGGTTAAAGTTTTGCCTGCTAGGTACTATCATGCACATATCTCAGTAACCACTTATGATATTGACTTGAATCTTCGTTAATGTCTCTAGGGGTGTCACACAGTCAAGTCAGATAACTCTTCTATAAATTTAGTACAAATTATGGCCCTTGTTTGACTTTTGAAAATTTGTTTAAGTTTTGCCTGCTAGGTACTATCATGCACATATCTCAGTAACCACTTATGATATTGACTTGAAACTTTTTTAATGTCTTAAGAGGTGTCGACAGTCAAGACAGATAACTCTTGTTTAAATTTAGTGTGAATATTGCCCTTGTTTGACTTTGAAAATTTGGTTAAAGTTTTGCATGCAAGGTACTATCATGCACATATCTCAGTAACCACTTATGGTAGTTATATCAAACCTTGCAATAGTGTTCAGGGTAAATTTTGTATCAAACAATTAATTTACCAAAAATTAAATCTATAGTTATAGATTTTGACTTTTTTTATGATTCAACTTTCCTAGTTTATACTTAATAGTTAGCAGAATTTTGTTTTGCTATTATACTGATAAAAGTTTTGTTTTATTAGCAAACACCCACAATAGTCGAGCGTGCTGTCTTATGGACAGCTCTTGTTTTATATTGTCAATCACTGAGAAAAGTCAAGCGCGCTGTCTACCATGGTTCGCACAGGCCTTGAAAAGTACTTGAATTTGGTGCCAAGTGCTTGAAAAGTACTTGAATTCTGTGCTGGTAAAAAGTCCTTGAAAAGTACTTGAATTTGAAAATGAAACTAGTGAATTTCTTTAAAAGTCATTGAATTTGTATGTTCCGGTAAAAAACGTCCAAAATAATTGTATCACGCCTTAAAATGGCGAGAAAACAGTCTATTCGTATCAGTCCAACGAACATGCTCACGTGTGATGTATCAACTACGCATGGATTGGGGAATTTAGACACGCTTGTTCCCGGGTACTTCCCTTTACCAAAAGTCATGGTCGCGGAAAATTTGTGAAAACGCATTTTCTCATCGACATTGCTCCCGAACGATAGTTATAAAGCATGGATAAAAGGAATTTAAGGGGAACAAACACAAGTGTACTTGCGTTGTGTTGGATAAACTTATAGACATAACGCATTATGGGCGAAAATGCGTTGAAGAGTCATCAACGAGAAAAAAAGCATTCATTGACATGATAAACAAAATCTGACAAATATACGTTCCAATGAGTCAATACAGTCGTTCCTCATGACAAAAAATCCAGATTTGAATAACAAGTAAATATTGCAATTATCAAGACAACATGTATTTTGCTTGATATTAATTTGAATAAGCAAGATACATATTACATTGTCTTCCAAATATGATTTAAGGTGACATTTGACTATGTATGCCGACATGAAATCGGATTTTTCGCATCATTTTAGTCCTTGAAAATTAGAAAAAAGTCCTTGAAAAGTACTTGAATTTTGTCACGGAACTTCTGTATGAACCATGTCTACTGACAGCTCTTGTTCTCAATAAAAAGGCTGGTGATCTATTATTTTTGTCGATATAGTTGTCACTTTTGGCGGTTCGGTGTATGTCCGTCCGTCCGCACGCATGATGGGTGCCTTGGATGGTAGGAGGTGTGGCCTAAGACAACAGAAATCTATTGTCTTCATTCCGTCTTTTGTCCCTTAAGTGGTCATTCTTTTGTTACTTAAGTGGTCACTCTATTGTTCGAGAACAATGGAAATACCACCTAATAACACCTTCGTATGGGTGTGCGTCCATCCGATTTTGTCCGGACCATGTCTTTTTCATGCCAGGAGGGATATTGATGTTACTTGGCACAAATGTTCACCATCATGAGACGGAGTGTCATGAGCAAGAACCAGGTCCCTAGGTCTAAGGTCAAGGTCACACTTGGAGGTTAAAGCTCAAATTCAAGAATGACTTTGTCCGGAGCATATCTTTTTCATGCATGGAGGGATTTTAATTTAACTTGGAACAAATATTCACCATTATGAGACAGAGTGTCATGCGCAAGAACCAGGTCCCTAGTCACTTGTTTTACAAAGACGTATATAGGAAAACCTATTTGGTATATAACATTATCTAGTGATCAGGCAAGTGGACTTGTACCAAGGGAGCGATATAGGGCCATCTTGGCCCTCTTGTTTATTATTAGCTCACCTGAGCTGGCTCAGGGTGAGCTATTGGGATCGATGAATGTCTGTCGTCCGTCCACACTTAGTTCGTTAACACTCTAGTGGTCACATTTTTGCCTCAATTGTCACGAAACTTGGTCAGGATGTTTGTCCCAGTAATTACTCGGACGAGTTCGAATATGGGTCATCTCGGATGAAAACTAGGTCACATGACCCAAAAAATAGAAAAATCTTGTTAAGGCTCTAGAGGCTACTGTTTCAGTCCAAATATCCTGGCAATTTGTCAGAAAGGTTGTTTGGTTGATTTCTAGCTCAAGTTTTAATATGGGTCACCTGGGGTCAAAAACTAGGTCACACAGCCCAAATATGGAAAAACCTTGTTAACACTCTAGAGGTAACATTTTCAGCCCAAATATCCTGGAAATTTGTCAGAAAGGTTGTTTCTATGATTTCTAGCTCAAGTACGAATATGGGTCATAAACTAGGTCACAGAGCCCAAATATGGAAAAACCTTGTTGACACTCTAGAGGTAACATTTTCAGCCCAAATATCCTGGAAATTTGTCAGAAAGGTTGTTTCGATGATTTCTAGCAACTTTGTTAAAAGCAGTTGTACTCGGGTGAGCGATAAAGGGCCATCATGGCCCTCTTGTTTTATATTCTGACTTAGCAGGTAATACCCTAACAACAAACGAAATTTCATCAAATTCTCATTGCTTGAAAAAATGATGAAACTGTAGCGATCGTCTTTAATTTGTACAGAGCAAGTCATGGCCATGCACATCCTACTAGCTTACATGTACATACTGTCATTTCTTTAAATGTGTTTATTAAATAAAGTGTCATCTGTCAATCATCCTCACAGGTGTGTGATGAGCCCCACCCACTTCTGATTAAAGACATGCTACAACACTGTGTGGTGGGTAATATTGATGAGGCGTACAAAATAATGGCTCACCTCTGGAGACTCGGCTACTCACCTGAGGACATCATTGGTATTGTATTCCGGGTCTGTAAAACCCATGACATGCCTGAATATCTCAAACTGGAGTTTATCAAGGTAGGTAACTCTTGAAACTGGAGTTTATCAAGGTAGGTAACTCTTGAAACTGGAGTTTATCAAGGTAGGTGACTTGAAACTGGAGTTTATCAAGGTAGGTGACTCTTGAAACTGGAGTTTATCAAGTTAGGTAACTCTTTTGTTTGTGTTGTTAATTGTTAGTAAGTGAAACACTTTATTAATCAGTTCACCTGTACAGGTAACTTAAAAGAAAATTAGTGAAAGGAGTTAGGCCTGTCAGGACCCCTTTTGGTGTGTAGGTTAGTAAATTGATATGCTTGATACAGTCATGGGGAGGAGAGATCAGAGTAAGTATTTCAAGCCAGTATCCAGCTGTTAAAGTTTGCACCCTGAACTATAATCTAAAGCTTTCTGCTATTTTAATTACATCAAAGCTGTAGTAAGTGATGTAAACTTTAACAAAAATTTCCTCTTTAAGTAACATTTGAGAAAGTTCAAGAGATATTTCAACAGGGCTTCCCCTGCCACTCTCAAATATCGCCAATGCGCCAAATTCTGCTTAGTGGCAAAAGACATTTGAATTTGGCGACAGGAATTTTAGTCACATCAGTCAAAACTCTAAAAAAAAGATTGCCAGCTACCATCAAAAAGTGGTGATCGGTCTTCGAAACTCATGGGGAGCCCTGTTTCAACACCTCTGGCTAAATGTTCAAATGAAGTAATCTCCCTTAATTTATTTAATAAGAAAATCATGTCTGGCATCTGGAACACGAGTCTTTAGAAAGTTTACCAATGAATGTCCAGCAGAAAATTCTTCCTTAACGATGTATTGTATTTTTAAGTTTGTTTGATTTTGAACATATTTCAGGAGATAGGATACACACACATGAGGATTGCGGAAGGAATCCAGTCGCTGTTACAGATGTCGGGGATGCTTGCAAGACTGTGCAAAAAATCGGCTCAGCCCAATATTCTAGCATCATGATGATACTGCACTGGAAATAAACTGTCTCCGGTTTTTAACATGATTGTACGGACATGATAATTTATTCGCAATGGTGAAAGCCGTTTTCAGAGAGAAAAGTGTGTATATTAAGTTTGCATAGAAGATTCGCCAAACTAGCTGTGGAGAACCAGAGCCTGTTGAACACTATATCTCGGAATGTCCAATATATCAGGGTCCCCAGAGAAATTCAAACTAGAAATTTTCCTAAATATTGGAGTGAACTGTTTCGTGAATACTTGTTGCTGAGTGAACAAGAGGACAACCCTCACAACGCCGTCCGCAGAGTCATACTAGAAATTCTGAATTATTTTGTAAATTCATTTAAAAAGATTTAAATACTTTAATCACACCAATATAACTGATTTCTGTTAAATTATACCTGTGAGTTTTTAAGTGATTCTACCTGAGAAGAAGTTTAGCCGATACCGTAGTGTTGGAACGGCCATTCAGAAGGCTGAGATCAAATCAAACCTTTTACCTTGACTGCAATAAAACTTACTTTGATTCAGACATGGTTTGTTAACCTCTGGTTGCCGGCAAAAATATTCTCAATACTTCAGAACAAATACTGCTGGCAGAGCATACAGAAATAAAAAAAACTTTTGTATAATTGTTTAATATAAGAAATTGTTAATGCTATTTGTTTGATCTTACCTAAGGTGTGTAAATGACAAAATGTGTGTAAATGACTAACAGTTGAAAGTGAAATTATTACACCCAGTTATGGACTTATGAAAAACAGAAAAACCATCTGAAAAGTGTTGCTAAAAATTATAGTTTGCACATAGAAATATTTTATTCTTGCTTGAAAACTGATAACATGTATTTGTTTGTGATGCTGACGTTCATAATTTCCATAAATGCACTTATCATGGTATGAATTTAGATATAACCAATTTTAATGTTTTGTGAGGGAGGGGGATGTAACCAGTTTTCAAAATCTGCATCAGTTTACACTCATGTAATAAAATATAAAGCACCATGAAAAAAGGTGGTTGTGTGGCTGACTTGGAACTTTAATGAATATGGATGTATGTGTTGCTAAACTTTGTTGTTGTTTCGAGGTTAAACGCCCATTTCCACCGTATTTCAGTCCTTTTTACAGGCGGGCAGCATATGGGAAGGACCAGTACTAGAATCCTTTCCTCTGCAAGAAACTCTCATAAAAAGACATGGTTGGATGCAGGGCTCATACGCAAACCCTCAATCTGTGAGAGGTTAAGAGATTTCAAGTCGGCGACTGACCACTGAAACACCAGACGGACTTTGGTATTAATATGTGTTGTATGTGTTGCAGTGGAAATACTTTGCAAAGTGGAATTAAACCTGTTAAAATCAGCAGTTCTTTAAGTTGAGTATAGCATTACTGAATGAATGTTCGGGAAATTCTGAAAATAAATGTTAAAGAGAAATTACTGTGAATTTGGGTATTCGCAATGATGTAATTTACCCTGTTTTTGCAAATTTCCCTCCTTGCTAATGTAAAAATCTAACGAAAAAGTCATTTCACATAGATTTACTACATGTATAGAAATTTTTCCTTTAGCAAATAAATCTGTTTGCTCATAAATCATGAAATTTGTCATGTGAAAATAACCAGACACATGTTTTAGTTTCTATACAGGGCAACATGTTTCTATTTAAAATCTCTGAAGGGAAGCATATAGTCACTGCACTGTTGGTTTGTTAGTATGTTTTGAAGGCGTCTTGGCCGTAACCGTAGTTACTGTTTAGTTACTGTTTAAGGGATTTCAAACTTCTACACAATTGTGTGGCATCGTGGGATGCACAGTACTCTCAAGTTTTCAGCTCAGAGTCCAAGGATGCCTGTTGGTGTTTGAGCCTTATTTTATGGGCATATGTTATATATATTGACAGCTTGTGTTATAACAAAGATAATGTAACTTGTAAAACTGAACTTGAATTCATAAAATTATTTAATGATCATGTGTGTTGATTTTGTTTTTAATTGTTGCCATAAAATCTCTTACCTCACCGCAGTCTTTAGCGTGACTGTTTGAACCATGAAGAGAGCTATAATCCTCAACATGTTGAGTTATTGCCCCTTTGAATTTGAAATATGTTATATTACCCTAATCAGTGGCTGTATTTAATAATGGTCAAGCATAAAGGTTGCGGCTCTAGACCGTTTCATAGTTATGAACTTGCCAGTAAAATTAATTCTTGTGTAGATCATGTGGTTTCAGGAACAGATGAACACTTAGACATACAGATCTTTCAAGGTTATATACAATGTTTATACTGAAGGTCAAGAAAAGCAATTTATTTTTGGGGGGCTTAAGGTAGTGACTGACAAAAGCCGGGAGTACATTTGCCAAAAGTTGTCTCGCATTTTTTTAATCTTTTATTTTATGTAGAAAGCATGTAAACCTTACATTTTTGGGAAGGTTTTTTCAAATTCTAAATACAACAAATAATGGTGTTTATGAATACAAATGGAAATGGGACAATAATTAAAATGTCATTCCTTGCAGCTAAGGGTAGCCACATGTATAACAATTTTCATTTGACTTTGATGAAACTTGCTGATATGATAATGATCCCTGCAACTTGCGATGTTCCCTATTGTTTTGTGGGTCATAGGTCAAGATCACAGTGACCTCCGATAGCAAGTCAATAGCACTCTACAGGTCACAATTTTCATTTAACTTACTCAGACTTGCTCAGAAGGTTTTCGGCAACATGTTCATCATCCCTATTGTTTTAGGAGTTACGGTTCAAAGGTCAAGGCCACGCTGACTTCCGTTAGAATTTGCTTGATAACGCTCTATAGGTCACAGTTTTCTTTCAACTTTCATCAAACTTGCTCAGAGGGTGCCTTGTAACATATGAATGATTCCTATTGATTTTGGGTTCAGTAGGGTCAAGGTCACAGTGACCTCCGTTAGACTTTCCTTGATAACACTACAGGTCACAGTTTTCATTCAACTTTCATCAAACTTGCTCAGAAGCTACCTGGCAGCATGTAGATGATCCCTATTGTTTTGGGGTCAAAGGTCAAGATCACAGTGACCGTTAGATTTTACTTGATGATGCTCTACAGGTTACAGTTTTAATTCAACCTTCACCAAAGTTGCTCACAAGGTTCTATGCAACATGCAGATGATCCCTATTAATTTTGGGACCAGTGGGTCAAGGTCACTGACCCAAACTTTGAAAATCTTTTCAGCTCAATATCTTCAGATCTATTTGGCCCACTGACTTCAAACTTCATAGGATGAATGTTCTTAATGCGTAGATGTTTCCTATCGTTTTTGGGGACATTGGGTCAAAGGTCAAGGTGGCAGTGACCCGAACTTTGAAAATTTTTTCCACTCAATAACTTGAAATCTACATCACCCACAGTCTTCAAACTTTATAGGATAATTGGTCTTACTGGGTAGATGATCCCTACTGCATTTTGGGGTCAGTGGGTCAATGTCACAGTGAACTATGTTAACTTTTCCTTGATAACATTACTAAAGATTTTCACAAAACTTACTCAACAGTCCAGCCAGACCAGTGCGTAGAGCGATACTGGCCCATTTGAGCCTCTTGTTTTCTGTTGTTTTTGTTGTTGTTTTTTTTGCTGCCGTTATACTTCTAAAGGGCAAAATTCTGTTACATCGTACACGAAGAGAGAGGAATGTTGGGTTTCGGGGGGGGCAAATTAAGGGGGGTTGGGTGGGAGGTATTTTAGGGGGGGGGGGGGGGGGGGGGGGTTTGATTTTTTTTTTTGCCTTTAAAAATAACTCTTAAAATTGATCTTTTTGGTCATCTTTTTTTCTTAAGTTCGAGGTCGGCAGTAAAAAGTTTATGTCAGTCGGGAGACCCGACACGCCGATGTGTTTTTTTTTTTTTTTGCGAAGGGGGGGTGGGGGGGGGGGGGGAGGTGGGGGGGGGAAAAGCAAAAAGCTTTAATTTGCAGGCATGCTTTCTTGAACATATTTTATATAACGAGTTTTTACACCTTCATATAAATGGAAGAATTTTCAGGTGTAGTACACCCAACAAATTACAATGTAACCAAACTGAAAAGCTTTCCTAATCTGTTTATAGAAATGTTCTTCTAGTGGGAAGGCATATCTACAAAGAATGTGAAAAAAATGTCGGTAGATTTGGTTAGCAGAGTGCAGTCGCGGGAATCGAGTAACTGTTAGAAAGAGTTACAACTTCCTGCGTCATTTTCTAAACCAAACTTATCAGCTAGTTAGCAGTGCATACAGACTAAGCAGGCTATCAATTTTTGCCGCTTCACGCAACCATTTCCTATTAAAATTATCTTGTACTAACAGATTTCTGAAAATGACAAGCCCTCCCCCAACTTACAACCATTCCCTCTCTAAGCATCCCCTTCCTCAGCATGCAAGCATCCCCTCTCTAAGCATGCAACCATCCCCTCCCCCAGCATGCAACTATTCCCCTCCCCGAGCATGCACTCCCCTTCCCAAGCATAAAAGCTATCCCCCAGCATGCAATCATCCCCTCCCCCAGCATGCAAGCATCCTCTCTCCTTGCATGCAAACATTTTAAGGAACCTCTCACCCTGCAGCATACAGCCATTTCCTTTCTAAGCATCCTCTCCCCCAGCATGCAAACATATCCCTTCCCCCCAACCACCAATGCTGAAACCATTCCCTCTCCAAGAAAATACATTCATAACAACAACTCAATCAGTATTCTTTATATTTTGTATTTATTATATTCTGAACAACTGTTTTACATATAACCATAGATTGTGCCAGAGCGTGTGTATTTTGGCTCCTTGTAATTTGGGTAAAGCAGAGAACGTGATTTTCTCAGGTAATATTTTGGGTACATCATAACGGTTGATACTTTCACCACCAGACAGTTCAATATCATACAAAGGAATGAGAGAGCACCGAATAAGATCAAGAATTCAGAAGCATTAATGTTATGAAGATAGTTTCTACCCAGCCAACACAATGCCGATTTTGCCTGGAACATTCCGATGGTCAGCATTAGCGCATAGAACACGGCGGCGCCCACCAGTTTCCATGTTACTTTTCTGAGACGCCTGCCCAACTTCTTGCGGGTTGAAACGTGATGTAATCTGCAAATAGATATAAATAGGTTCTAGATAGGGAAATGTACCAAAAGTTGGCATGTAGTATTTGTACCTTACTTTTAGTAGGTGCGAACAAGTGACAGATCCGCTGGTCCCGGATCCAGTATTTAATCAACAAGCATAGAGAAAAAATATACATGTAATTCACAAAGCTTTTCAAAACTTGATGAATTGTATTAACGGTTAACATATTTACTATGTTTCAGTTCATCTGTTTATTGGCTCAATATACAAATGAAGAAATACTTCAACATATGCATGTAAAAATGTTTTTGAGATCTGCTTTTAGCTGTTGAATATGATACAAACATGTGACATGTACCGAAATTAAAAATAACCTCGGCTGTTTATTTCTATGAATTGTGTTGCAGACAATAGATTATTTTTAATGGTCGAAATATTTAAAACATTGCATGCCTTTGCGCTTCCTGGCGATGGCGTTACCCAAAAACCAGGTCGTAGTGATCGCCCATGAACATGGCAAAATTAAACGAGTCTTACCTTTTATTTGACATGTCTTTGATTGAGTCGTGAAATAAGCACACTGAACAAGCTTATTCCGACGTTTTATCTGCTGACTTTCAAGGCTTAGTTTAAATTTTTGCGTATATAATTCTCTATGGTGTTGATCAGCTGGCGTCCAACAAAAAAATGACGCTGCGGTTACTCTAACAACGACGTCGTGACGAAGAAAACGAAATGACGTCACTACGTCAAATTAGTGAATTTAGTAAATCGACGGACAAATAGGATATAATAATAATGATACTAATAACAATAATAATAATAATAACAATATATTTATTTCCTAAAGGTTACACAGTAAGACAACATCTTATATACTATGTGGCCTTCATAACAACAAAGAAAAAAAATGGCAGTTCACATACATGCAAAACAAACAGAATCTTGAAAAATAAAACTTACACTTGTACAGATTCAAATGGAAAATAATACATTGTTACGTGACGCATATCAAGCTACGGAATATGTATTAAATTGTTAAACAACTAGTATATGCACTTAACATGTGTGCAGTATAAATTAACCTACACCAATTACATGTAATACATGTTAGGTGCTTCAGAGTAGGTGAAAAAAGCTGAATGCTGGAAATTGCACCATTTCATAGGCACAGTTCAATATTTACGTTGCCCACCCCCCCCCCCCCCCCCCCCCCCCACCCCCCCCCCCCCCCCCCCCTTTCCAGACAATCTGTACATCGCGTATCTAGCAAAATAATGTCGTGAGTAAGAGACATTCAATATTTATTAAATTGACTGTAGCGATAGAAGACGAACATAATACTTAGACGACAGATATTTGCATTTACTGTGTATTTGGCTCCGTCGATGGCTAAGGGCTAAGGGGTTGAGCACCGCTCTCGATCTCGCAGTACTGGGCCTTCTTCTTCTCAGGTACGATGGATTGATAACGTAATTGAAATCCTGTTGAAACGGGAGTCAAACCCCCAAGGAAACGTATTGGTTAAGGCTCAAATCGTCGCCACAGCTGTCTCCCGTGTGAGGGATGTCATATAGATTACATAGACATATACTTTAATATACAAAAGCACTTTTCCCAACAGACTGATTTTATTGTATTGTTTTTCTTTCATGTATTTATATATCATGTAAAAGGTAAAGGTGAAGTGTTTGTTTATTACAGTGTCGCCCCTTCTGAAGGGCCAGCCATTTCTGACTTATGAGACACCTTCTTTTCACATTTACCTCCCGAATCCTGTCCTTTGACACCAGGTACCAGGCAGGTAGGTATACGGTAACCATTACTTAACTAGCCCCCGGCTCACCAACCGACCATATCAGAAAGAACCCCTGCTTGGATTCGAACCTCCGACCTCCCGCTCCCAAGGCCTAAATCACTAGGTAAAGGGAGACAGCATTATGTATTTCTTTTCAATATCCATCGGACAAGACCATTTTACTAACACTAGTATAAAGATAGATGATGAACACTTCTGTCTAAAATTATACGAACATTGCTCATCAAACTGTGTTGGATCCTTTCAAATTATAAGACTAATTAACTTGCGACATCACGAAAGTGTATTTCCTCTAATTCTACCTTGACTTTATGTCTCAGCATAGCCCATGATAGTCCTGTATTGTCAAGGCCGTTCTCGTACATAAAGCAACTACTGTATGATCTGAAAATTAATCCCAAGTTTACATATGTGTTTATACTCATTAATTTATTCTTGATTGCGAAAGAAGTAATTACAACTTAGATTAATCGCTCTTGAGACTCGTTCCAGATTCAATCAAGCTCGAAGAGAGAGAGAGGCAATGTGGAAATACCTGTGTCTTGCCTAAGGACACAACCACCGTGGCACTGGTGGGGATCGAACCCGGGACCCTCCTATCCCGAGGCGAACGCGCTACCACTGTGGTTCCGCAATAATCCCAAGTTACATATTATCAGGACGAAGCCAGAATTGTGTGGTACAGCAACTTATCCTAGTACTACATTGTAAGATCACCTTAGACCAGTCTGTTATGGCAACAACCTCAAAATATTTTCGCGCAAATAACCGACATGTAAGTGACTTCTCTAAACCACATCGAAACAAGATTTATATGCTATGCACGACAGCACAATTACCGTAAACAATATCCGCAACCTCAACCAGAAGCTTTAAGCTAGCCGCTAGATAGACTGAACTTGAGCATAGTATATAGAAGATCAAAACCTCCGAGAAAAAGATAGAAAAAAGAGAGAAAAGCGATGAACAGAGTACACACCACGGCGAAAGCACGAAAGGAGAAAGTAAAGAACAGAACAGTACACACCAGACTGCAATGGGTTGAATCCGGGATTATCGCCCCGGAAGGGTCAATTACATGAAATTTCATAAGAGAAAATTTATTTTAAAGTGACATACTTACTGCACATAGTGTATTTTTGGTGACAGTTTTATAAAAACAATTTTTGGTTGCTGTTCATTTAAATACGTTAAATTAATGATTATGCCGCATTAGTATTTGAAGTTGGTGCTTTAGATATATAAAAAAAAATCGGACTGATAAAATGATAGTTGACTTGTTCGGCAGTGGAAGGGAATCATGCAGCTCCTACATGCAGTTGTTCTTTTCTTAAATTGACTCTCCCAGTCAAATAAGAAAATCAATATTTGGAAACTGGTAGCATGAAGAGTTTGGTGTATTGGGTTCAAAGTTATTATTTCCTCTACGCTTTTGTACACACACATATTCAGCTGGATTTTTACTTGAAAAAAAATGCGCATAATGTCACTTTAAGAATACGAGTTTCACTTTGTATTTTTGGTATTGATTAATTTCAATTCATCCGCAGGCAATATGAAATATAATTCAATATAATAGTGTATACTATAACTTCACGTAGTTGCTGTCCATAACACAAAATTGCATCACGCACCCCTAGAAGGTAAATAAGCCACACTTATTGCTCAAAACCTGTAATGAAAGGTTACTTACCAGTATAAAACGTGCGGTCGCAACTTGTATGTATATATCTGTACTGGTTTTGAAATAACTTCATAAAACTGCTGTATGTATCTCATCTACTCAAGGTCAAGGTCACATTTCCGTGTCAAAGGTCATTGGACTATATCTCCTAAACTGCTTGACACATTTTCAAGAAATAACGGTCAAATGTTCACATGATGGAAACAACATGCAGAGCCGATTCACGCTCATACGGCAGAAAAAGTGTCAAGCGCTTATATCAGCCGACAATCAATAAGTATCGGGGATTAGAACGGAAACAGCTAATGTTCGATAGTATCCGTAAATAACGGACAGGGTCATAAATCATTGATTATCGATTGTACTTGAATATTGCCTAAGGAAATATTGAACTGACATGTTACTTTTGTGCGAGGGGATAATCTTCTGCTTAAATTTTACCATTTCTACCAGAAGATAAAGAACATTCAACATTATCATTCACATTACTCGCAATTAATAATAATAATAATAATAATAATAATAATAATAATAATAATAATAATAATAATAATAATAGAAAGAATGATAATAATAATAATAATAATAATAATAATATATGATTTAACTGGAGAGCACTTCTTCATTACAGTCACATGTTCAGTCATTAATGAATCTAATGTAAAATAACAGATGATGAAAATAGAATGCATTGGAAGTAATTGTTGACAATAGTCACATATTAATCCAAAAGCTACAACATTCGTGCATTTTGACATGATAATGGGAATGAATCTAGTGTGCACTTGATTTTTCTTATTCGGCTGATCCCTTTACACGTGCGTAATGTTTGCTCGTGAGAATTGTTGAAAATTGTAGACCTGCAATTTTCAAGTACAGACGCACACGGCAAATATGTTGCAAAAGCATGGCGTGCTTTTAAAACGTAAATAGGCGTCCGCGTTAAATAGTACGTCGACTTTTTTATTTCCCTATTAGTTATTCCTGATCTGATAAAAACTAACATTTGATTTCTGTAGGCTTTTTTAAGTTGAGAAATAGCACCGTTTCCTTTTTAGAATATCAATAGATTTTACTCTCTAGTAAAACTTATCGCTAGATCAACCATTCGGAAGTGTTCGGCCAGCATTACGGAAGCAACCGAGCTCCGATCGTAAAAATAAAATTATATACCTGTTAAACAAAACCGTAAAAAAGACCATTCTCTTCTTTCTTTATTTTTATATAAAATATATCACTTAAATGTAGAATGATTGTTTTATTCAATCCCATTTGTGATTCTAAAATAGTGTTATAGTTTTTGAACAAACTGAAGATAAACTGCAAAATTTTCACTTAAAATTGTCACATTTTGGGCGTTTACTATATATTATATGCGACGGGTAGAGTTTTTTCAGTTAAAAACAGACCAAACAAACAAAGTCTCAGAAAATAAAAAAAAATCATTAAAAAGGGGAAATGTAAAATTTTATCATCCCGTTTGTGATTTTAAAATAACTTTATTGGTTAAAATGTTATCGTGAGTTAATGACAGCGCTCCTATATAAACCTATTAGTGCACTATATAGTAAATTTGTGGCGCTTGCTGTGACACTTTTTCTACCACATGCAACTCTTATTGCTCAATGTCAATGTCACGTTTCAGGGCCAAAGGTCATGAGGCTAAATCCATTCAACCAGTTGTTCTAATAGTTGTCACGGAACTTGTATCAAATATATATCTCATTGAGGTACCATGCCAAATGACGGGTCGGATCAAGGTACAGGCCACATGGTCAAAGGTAATTATACTTTTTCTCCTAAACCCGATTGTCATATGTACTGTAACTATCGTCTAATATCTCAGAGTTTCATTCGAGACAAAACTCTTTGAACGGTTCTAATAAAATTATAGACTTCGCTAATTCTTCTCACGCACCTATATACACATATTATATACATTGTAGGTCCGTGATTCTTCTGAAAAGCCTTTGGTGAGTTGACATTACACCATAGATAGACAAGCAAGTAACACAAATACATAAACTCAAATCGATATATTTCAAGTATTATTCGCAGCGTTCACTGTATAGCACGCTTACCATCTATATTCTGTAGGTGGACTACAGCGATATTTGCTCATAGTCATATTCGTAAATACAATACACATAAAAAACGAATACTTCCTGTTTATTTTTGGACATTTCAATATTTCATTTCAAAATATTCAAGTGTCACAAAGCTTTGATGATTAGTCAGAGGTGAAAATAAGGCCCTAAAGTTATCCAACTTAAAACAGGTAATAATAATAAAAACAATATTTTCTTTTGTAAATTTTGTGTTCACAAGTATCCTGTTTGAAGTGTTTCTCATAATTGTCGTTTTTTAACTAAAAGGTGTCAAATTGGCAACTCTTTGTTCTTATTTACAGAGATAGGATACAAAAATGACACTTAAAAGTGATTTGACTGAATATTAATGAAAATATTAACATTTCACTGAAATTTCCTTATTTTTGTGTGGTGGGGTTAGTAAAAGTGCCCATATTCTCGGCTTCGCCATGACGTTATACTGACAAGTTAACCAATCGCATTATTAGGTCTCGTTCATTTCTTCATTCAGTAAAAGGTGAAAACTCAGTCTTTACCGTTGAATCATATGCAAGTTTAAATTCATTTTAAACGAAACAAAAAGCTTTTGACAACATATAATTATTATAAATATAATCTGATAGTTTCAAGGTAATGGAAGATAGTTGTCTTCTTTCATTTCTGATCTTGGTTATTATATTATTCAAAGTTAAATATGCATAGAGACCAGCGATGACAGCCGAGGAATCACCTTTCCCAAATGTAAATAATTTTTCAGTACCTGGATGTGCGAAGCCGAGAATTGTTTTACTCTGCTGTCTATGATTTTTATTTTTCTGTCATTTGTAACAAATAATGCTAAGCTATGCACCTTGGCATATATAAGTTTTTGGATTCTACAATGTGGCAATAACCAAGACTCGAACATAAGTCCCCGGGAATACGAGAAACTTTCTTCTCGTTTCTGAGTATGAGGGTGACCTCAGATACTGTAGCAAAATTTATATAAGGAGAAAAAGCATGCAATTTATCATGACACCAACTGAAAGATGAGTATTTTTTCAGGGATATGTAAAATTAAACTAGTTTCTGTTATTATCCCCCGCCAAAGGCGGAGGGATATTGTTTTTGCGTTGTTCGTCCATCTGGAGTCATAACTAAAGAACCAATGGATAGAATTTCATGAAACGTAAAATGAATGTAAAATAGCATAATGCCGCTGTGCCCACACATCTTTTGTCAAGTTTGGATTACTATCTCCAGAGTAACTGCCCTTTAATTTTCTTTTATATTCAATATTAAAACATTAAAATTCTATTTCTCTGAAACCGGTTATCAAAATTAAATTGTAATTGACTCAAATAATTTAATGATCACTCTGTCCAATATCTACACCCTACACTTCCTGATTTTTTTGGACATTAGACCTGTTAAGGGGATGTAGTGCATTTCTTCAATAGTCTCTTTAGAAACTTAGAAATTTTTGTTTTCTGTAAATAATAGAGTGGGGGAACCTGTGCTGGAGGTATTTTGACTGTATATCAGCAGTTCAGAAAGCAGGAAATCCTAACCATTTTGATTTGCCTCAGCGAAAACAAAATGTTATCCCTGCTAAATCGAAACAAGAAATTGATGTGCTTGATCACTTGACTATGTCGTTCTGGGAGCTATTGACACGACACATGTCAAAACTTGAAATTTCACCTCCAAGGGAACCAATGCTGGCGGTATGTGATATTTGACAACCAACAGGTGGGAAACAGTTTTTAGAGCCTAAATATTAACTAACAAGATATAACAGTTTCCATAGAATATATATTTTTATACAAAAGAAATAAGTTTTATAAAAAATGCTAACTTTAACTGGGTGATTTTGATGTCTATATTTAAGAAATTTTCTAGCGAAATGGATCAAGTACAATTGTATCGGCTGCTGTGACGTCACAGAGCTGCACGCGCGGCTATCACTACGTTTGCTGAAAAAGCATTTCATTGACTGTCAATGCTGAATGTACCCTGAAAATTTTTCTTCATCTGTTTTTCTGTAAATAGCCGTTTTTTGGAGATACCACCAGCATAGGGATACCGCCAGCATAGGTTCCACCACTCTAGTACTGAATCAGTAACTGATTATTTCAACTTACAACAACTGCATGAGTTCTGTATCACTGTAAAATGCAAAAAAAAGAAATGAGGTATGAGGCCCTTAAGGGATGTAGTGTTTTTCTTATATGATTATTCTATATAAAAACTTAAGAATTCCTGCTGTCTGAAAGTAGTATTACTGATTCAATTAACTTACAACAATTAGTTCTTTTTGACTGTAACTTTGAAGACAAAAAATCACCTTAGAGATGAGGTCCCAGTTGGGTGGTGAAATTTTTAAAAATGCTTTTTTTTTTTTTGCAAGCAGACAGACCAATACACTTTCCAGTTGTAGTTTTTCAGCTATTTGCTTCATTAGGCAGGGGATATAAATTCACTGAATTTGCTTGTTTTCAGTTAAGGCGGCCGATAGCCTGGTAACGTATATGGTGTTGAATGAAGTATGTACAGAGAATTTCATCGACACGAGAGTGACAGTAACATGAATTTACAAGCACCGCAATGTAAGATGGATGAGCATGCTGCTGTTGCGCTGCTCGAGTTTATGACGAAGGATCAGTTGCAGGAATTTATTGATAACCCAGAAAGAGCTCAAATCCATTTAGCTGACTTAGAACAGGTAAAACTTCGTGCAACTAGGTATTTTCACTGCACTGTACCAGTTGAAATAAAGAGTATGCCACAACTCTTGATTTTTTGTCGGAGACTTCTGTTTTTTATGATGCAGAAATTCGTGAAAACAGTCAAATATCCTGGATTTGAGGTTAAAATTCTGAAATTCTGATGGTTTTTCTTGAATTTCTGCTTGTTCTTTGTTTAACAAATCTTCAGATTTTACATATACAATACTGCCTGAAGGCTTTTTTTTTTTCAAAGGTGGAACGCTTTTATTTATTTTATCAAATAAGTCCCTTGACCTAACCAACACAAATGTATGTGGCAGGAGTTTGAACATTTCCTTGGTGACAAACCACATTTCACTCTGTATACTATAAATTGAATAATTTTTCTGTGATGAAATTTTTTCGAATTGTGAGCAGACAGACTTATTTGTGAATTTGAAATTCATAAAAGGAGAATCCTTCAATAGTTAATCAATGTGAAATGAATTTTCCAAGAGATTTTTAAGTTAGGGAAGTTGGAAATTTGCAAAAATAGCGAAAAATGAATCATTGCAAATATTATCCAACTTACAGTATTCAGAAAATTGTTACGGACGTAATTTTTTCTCTACTCTAATTATCGGCGGGCATTATCCGGAGCCTTCAATATTTGTCACTGCTAATCATTATTTAAATATATTTTTTTTGTATTAAAACTGTTAAAATCGGTCGGGGGAAGGGGAGGCATGACGGAAAATCACGGACATGCGAGGTCGTGAAAATATGTGACAAACCGGGAACAACGTAATTTTCAGCTGATACAGTCTAGCGATGAGCAGCTATCTATTTAAGAATCATTAGAAAATACAACGAAAATCAGCAGAGCACAAACAGAAAAATAATGTGCAAGCCTAAGATATATTACCTGAACCCGGTTGTCCTTGACTTGACCCTTAAAAATGTCACCATGACTCTTGAAAATTTTATTTTGACCCTTGAAAATTTAGGCTAAGGAGTCAATGACCCTTGATTTTCAAAGCCTACTCAGCACCCTGACATTAGGTTACTTTGAAGATTCAAGTTATGTCATGACTTCTTGAAAACACGATCTCATAAGATGAAGATTTTCATTGACTGCTCTAGATTAATTAGTTATACAAAGCTGTAGTATTGATCTCATTTCTTTCAGACAAAAGTATTACAAAAGGAGCGAGAGAACGTGATTGTAAAGAATAAAAGCGTAGCCGAGTTCAATGTGAGTTTACAGCCCAACTTCGAAAGTTTGAAGCAACAGGTTGCAACGGCATATGAGGAAGTTAATGCACTCAAAGTGGCGCTTGGCAAAGATGTGGCTAAATTAGGTAGGAGTGAGTCTTTGAAATTAGAGTTTTAAAATTCAGAATCAAATTCAGGGCAATATCTTTCAGCTGTTTCATCCATACTGTTTAGGCCTAAACACTTTAGTGTCCCCTCAATCAGTTGCTCACTTTAGTGTCCCCTTAATCAGCTGCTCACTTTAGTGTCCCCTTAATCAGATGCTCACTTGAGTGTCCCCACACTAGCTGCTCACTTGAGGGTCCCCTCATTAGCTGCTCACTTGTGTGTCCCCTCATTAGCTGCTCACTTGAGTGTCCCCTCAATCAGCTGCTCACTTGAGTGTCCCCTCATTAGCTACTCACTTGAGTGCCCCCTCAATCAGCTGCTCACTTGAGTGTCCCCTCATTAGCTGCTCACTTTAGTGTCCCCTCAATCAGCTGCTCACTTTAGTGTCCCCTCATTAGCTGCTCACTTTAGTGTCCCCTCAATCAGCTGCTCACTTTAGTGTCCCCTCAATCAACTGCTCACTTGAGTGTCCCCTCATTAGCTGCTCACTTTAGTGTCCCCTCAATCAGCTGCTCACTTTAGTGTCCCCTCAATCAGCTGCTCACTTGAGTGTCCCCTCATTAGCTGCTCACTTTAGTGTCCCCTCAGTCAGCTGCTCACTTTAGTGTCCCCTCAGTCAGCTGCTTTCTTTACACAGATAAGTGAGATATACATGTACCTACAACACAAAGTCTTGTTAAGATATATGTTTTTGTGATTTGTAAGTATTTATGTTATGCCCTTGTATTCATGTTGTTTCTGTACAGCCTTTTAAAAGCACTTGCTACTGCTGTGTTTTCACATATAAGAGTGACCTGCATATATACATGTTACAATTTCAGAAGCAGCACCTGGCTGTCAGTCACATGACACAACATTGGCAATCTTCCAGACCGAGGCAGCGTCTGCCGATGAGAATTCAGAGGTACTCATAAACTCAGTTTTAACTCTCTCGAGTACATACATGAGATTTTGTAATAACTGTTGAAAAGTGTGGATCTGTGAACTGTTTGAAGGTTCTGTTACACTTTGTATTGATATAAACAGTGTTATAAGCACGATGGTAATGACAGAATGCAATGTAAAAAGATCTCTATACAGTAAACTCTATATTATAACAAACTCCTTGGGACCTTATATCTGGAATATGTTATATCCATATAACATTTTCAGATAAATTGAAGAAGGAAACAAAATCTGGCCAAGAAATTTTGTTCCTTATATATCCAGAATTTTGCTATTATATGAAGTCGTTATATACAGAGTTTACTATTTATAAATCAGACATTTTCTTAAAAATGGTTATTTTGGAAATGGGTAATAAGGCCCTACAATAACATTTGAATACCGTATAACTGTGCTTTAATAATACAAAGAACAGTAAAATAGCAGGTATAAAATGACTGGGGTCAGTTTGAAATAAGGTTTTCTTACAATAATCCATTTTTAGCATGCTGTGATTATGAATGATAACTACAGTGTATGAAAGCCTGCACTAGCAGAAGCTTTCTTAAAATCTCAAAATTCATTGTTGGACACACATTGAAAAGTTTCATTGTTGGACAAAGGTTTTCGCTTTTAACTGAATTTTTTGTCTGAACTTGATTCATTAATAAGACCAGACTTGATTCATAAGATAAATTTTTGTGATTAAAATGCCTGGTAGCAAAGAAAGTTTCTCTGAATTTAAAAAAAATGAAAATGAATACCAGTCTGGATATTGACAGGTAAATCTATTCAAAGGTATTTCGCAAACATGGTTGGATATTTAAATAAATTCTGCTTCTGAGTTATTGCTACAGTTTACTGCACAAAAAAACCGTATGTTATAACATAATTTATCAAAAAAATGCATGTTCAAACGTGACTTCTGTAGCTATGTTTATATATACATGTACATGTTTATTTTCCAGGAACTAGCGGAGGATTTCTGCGATGGGAAAATTGACATTGACACTTTTTTATCGGATTATATACCAAAAAGAAGTGAAGCTTATGTAAAGAAAGCAAAAATAGAGAAAGCTAGTGAACTTTTCAGACAATTTTCAAGCCAGAGTTCTGTACCATATCCTACACATAGTGCACCACAAAACAGTTACATGAAACCACAGCCTGGTAATGTGAGTCCAGGGTACGGGGTTGCTGGGTATGCACCCTACCCTGCTGCAGCAGGACCATATGGCGGAGGTGGCATGCCGATGCCCCCGTACTATCAAAGATGAGAAGAAAACGTTTAGTGTATATCGTGTATAGACTAGTTGCGTCATGTGATCATTAAGAACAAACACCTTGTTCTTGGTTATAAAACTTTTCTCTCTTTTGACGAAACAAATTTTGGGTTCTGAAAATCTGTTACATTTCTGAGCTGTTTTTGAATTAGTATCTATATTAATCAGTAAGTAACAAAGGGGCTTTAAAGGCTGTAAAAAAAAGTCTCAAACGAGAAAAACATATTTTAAAACATAAGCATATAAAAAGGCCAGATAAATCGGGGGGGGGGGGGGGGGGGGGGGGGGGGGGGGGGGGGGGGGGGGGGGGCTGGGAAGTTGGGGGGGTTTTTTTAAAAAAAAAAAAAAAAAAAAAAAAAAAAAAAAAAAAAAAAAAAAAAAAAAAAATATCAATGTTTTAAATTAAAAGATAGATTGGGCGGGACCACATATTCATTTTCGGAAATCCCATTTTAATTTGAGTCTACTTTGTTTATATTTAGGATAATAGTCAATTTCAAAAAAAAAAAAATTTCAATGGTAACTGAGAGCGAGCAGCTTTAAGAGATAGATGGGGCTATGTCCTTTTGACCTGGCTTTCTATGTCACATCCCCTTAGATATACTATTGTAGCTACTGATGGTAAACACAGGTCGTTAACAGAACGAGACTGTTCCATGAAACTTATATTTTCACATTGGTATGTCTCTATGACACATGCACAATAACTGACCTGACACTTTTTGTTTGTCTTTTTAGCAAACACAATTTTGAAAACTGCAGATTTTAATCTCAGATCAGAGAAAAGATTTACGATGTATAAGGACAGAATCCTCAATACACTTGACAACATTTCCAACACTACCAGTTTAATTTCAAAGGCAAACAAGAATGATTCTTAATTAAAAAAAAAAGGATACTTAAAAACATAATGAAGGTAGCAGTGTATAATAATATTAGAATGAAAATAATATTTGTATATTTTTATGATATTTTTTTGTGCGCAAAAACAAAATGTGTGTTTCCGGTCTCCCAACCAAAATGTTTTACTGCCAACGACAAACTTTTTTGAGAAAATGATCAAAAAGACCTGTTTCAAAGCAAAAAGGCACCCCTGCCCCACCTCCCCCTAGAAAAGAGACCCCTACTGACCTTAATTTTTTTTTGGCATAGAAGATAGGAAACAAACATTTTTTTTTTGGGCCCAAGGAATAACATACAGTTCACATTGAAGAGTGAAACTTAATATATTTTCATCGTAACTTTTTATATTCATTTCACCAGTTATTTCACCTGCAGATGGGTATTTGTATTTTCTATCACATTTCTGATCTTGTGTTTCATTAAACCTTTTTGCAAGTATATTTTAAAGTTTTTTCCCACGCACACACCAGTGTGTTAGCCAAAGATAAGCCTAAGAAGGTAATTCATTTGTGAGCAGTACTTTTCTCTCAATTTCTAGTGAGTAACAATCTTGTTCCAATCCATATTTGTCACGTTCTGAATCCAACATATTCTTCACAACTGAAAGTAGTTAAAACATAGTCGTTTTACCTCATTCATCGAAAAAGTTCTTTCAACTCACATTAACTGCTTTTGATGACTGCTTCCTATAGTTCTGATAAATACTCTGGCTTGGAGGTCGCAATCAAATGCAGCTGCCTGGATTTGAACTCGCAAGTTCAAGGTTAGGAGTATGACACCAAGGCGCATCCCACTTAAATAAATATGCCAAGCCGAGCAGGCTTATGAACTCAGTCTTTGCAGGAAATTTCATATGAGTACTTTGTCTGCCAAACTTTCTAAATATTTCTTTAAAAGCTATTGCAATGTTGCAAAAGTTGTCAAGTGTATTTTTTTATTGTGAGACAAATTAAGACAATGGATATTTTATGCACTTGTTTTTTTGCATGATTCTATTAAAACTAAATCTATTATGTAGTTTTAGTTTTGCTTGAAGCACTGATATTTTAATTTTTATCTTTGACTATTCATAGAATCGGTCACACTGGTGTCAAGGTTGCACATATGGTGATGTTTTGGGTGCAAGTTGCTAGCATAAACGTGTCTCGGTAACCAAGCATGAGATTGTTTTGAAACTTGAGCTATCTTTAAGGGTATCAGACAGTCAAGTTAGATAACCTTTGACTGAATTTATTTTGAAGTTACGGCCCTTTTGTTGGACTTGAGACATTTTGGTAAAAAATTTTGGTACAGAGTATAACTTAGGTTTTTCTCTACAGGTTTCTGTCATGCAGATATTTCATGTACCACATATGGGATTGATTTGAAACTTGAGTTTGAAAACAAGTTTTTTTGTGGTATCCAACCACTTTGGACTGAATTTTATTCAAATAATGGCCCTTGTTGAACTTAATCATTTTGATTAAAGTTTACATGCTAGCTACAATTTAATATGCACATCTCATTTACTTAAAAAAACTCTTCATGGGCCTCATACCAATAAGTAAGGTAAATAGTGTCTTAATTTACATCAAATTATGGCCCTTGTTGCACTGAAAGCTGATACCAGTAATCACTAATTTGAAACTTCATTAAAATCTTCATGGGTATCAGACAATATACTCTGGACTGATTTTATATCACTTTATGGCCCCTTGTTGGACATTTTGGTTGGAAGTTTATGCAGGCTAGTATAATTATGTAAAAAAGTTCCGCATGCAAACTGCTATATTTCATTAACCACTTGCAGGATTGTAATGCTGTTTTCATTAAAGTCCCGGGATCACTTTGAATTTACTGATAGGAAAATAAAATTACTGATACAAGTTGATAGAAGTGTTACACAGTATTATATTGACTCTAAAACAATGTTTACACAATCATGCCTGAAGACGTTAAATTTTGCAATATCATTGGTAAAAAACTGCACTACATTTCTAACATGTACTTATCTAATTTGAAAGCAATGTAAGGAATTTTTTGTATTTTGTCTGTAAGACATCTTGGTGAAATAAAAGGTACTAGTAATGTAACATTCAAAGTGCTCCTAGGCCTTTAAACTTCAATAAGGTCTTAAGTGTATCATACAATCAACAAAGATGACTATCCATTTTCTGGAGAGTTCTTTTCACAAGATCTAATCCTTATCACAGAATTGTTTGCATTTCACCAAACGATTTTGGAGTCCATTTTATTGAAACAAACTCAACCAAAATAGAGTGTTTACATAAAATAACAAAAAGTTTTGGTATCAATGTATTATCATGTTAATTTCACTTGTGAACACCAAAAGTAGTTATTTTCACATGTGGCTACGCCATTCATAAAAAAATATCACTTTTGGTGCCGGCTCGGCAGTATAAATCACTGCTTTAAAAAACAATCTTTCTTGGAAATTTTCTGATCTCTTTGAAGGATAGTATCTGTTTAAATTGGTCTTTTTGTTTTCAAGTTGATCTATGAATGGTAAATAGTAGTATTTACATTCAAATTTATACCCATCTATTTCATTAAGTTTGGATAGTACCGGTATTATTGGTTAATGTAATTCGATGATTTTAATATAAATCGATAACATTATACACATAGAATATTCTTATAAAGTTCACGAGTGTACCTTTTTGTTTTAAGATTTCTCGTTGTGATAGTTCAGAAACTTATGGAGTATAAAAGTTGTTGTGAGACACGTAGATGTGAAGGTGAATTCTGTAAAAGTCGTTTTGCAAGGTTTTTATTTTTGCTAATTTTCTAGATTGTTGCACTTCTCGAATTCATGGAAACTCACTAAAATAGTAATGATTATTATTTATGAAATAGTGCTCATTGTTAATTAAAAACTCACAAATGAATAGAAAATGAGAAAATCGTGAAATAAACAACTTGCGAAATATAAAGACTTTTACAGAACATGTAGTTGTAGTGTACATTATGCTTGCTTTGTGACACTTTTGTTATAAAAATCTATATACATGACTATATGTACAACCTTTTTGTTCAATAAATTAAGAATTATACACTCGGGTGTTTTCTGTTTTGTATCCTAGAAAGTTGCACAAACAATATTCTTGATTTATATTTTGACAAAATTTTGGCCTTGGTTAACTTTTTGTGTGCAAGTTGGTATCTTAAAAAGTGCTGGAGAAATAATTAATAGGGGTCATTTATAGGTCATGGAAAACCTCACCATCAGAATTGAGAATCCTTAGCCCGAAGTGTTCTGGATTTATTTACCAGACACTGTCTTACAACAACCAATGTCACCACTACCTTGATCTTTTGACTTGAACGGGACATTAATTTTTCATGACTGTAGTAGAGGTATAATATGACACTCAATGTACTTCCTTGCCATTGAGCTAGCTTTTATGGTGGCATGGTAGAGTGCCTGCTTAATGGACTGGAGGACCCAAGTTCGATTCCCACTCGGGGGCAAAGGATTTCTTTTGGTTACATTACCAACATGTTTTTTACTTATTGAAGGATCCTTTGCTAAAGGTTTCTTCAGTCACTGATTGGAAAACACTTTTAAATAGGTCACCACAAAGTTGACCCACAGTCTGTCAAACATCAGAGATCATCATTCTACTGGTCATGACCAACTTCCCTGTTCAGTTGTAGGATCTTGGACTAAAGTGTTCTTTATCAGAAAACTTGTGTGGACGGACCAACTGCCTGTTTCTTTGGTCAAGTGGTTAGGGTTGCTCACTCAAAATCACCGTATCCTCTCATATTGTGGATCATGGGTTCGAGCCCTGCTACTGACCATGTTGCTTTATGTGAGAAAGTTGACAGTTTCTTATGGAGGCTAGGTGTTTAGTACTGGTTCCAAGGAAAGCTGGTTATAATATATAGGTAAACTGCCGGCCTGTTTATATGAGGTTAGTGAATGCTATAACCAATAAGCAAGAAAAACTAAAAAAACATTTAAATTTCTTTTATTTGGGCAACAATTTTTACCAGTATAACAAAATCAATATCACTGTGAAAATAATAAATTACTGACTATCAACAGTCGTGTACATACACAAAGACATGTATACATGTCTCTGATCAACATCATGTACTCTAAAAACATGTATCTCAAAGTCTGGAAAAGGAGATAACAGAAGAAACTACATGTGTACACCCTTATCATACTGGCGGGCAAGTTATTCTACCTTTAAAACCAGTGCAGATCATGATCATTAATTGAGTCATGGGTTCGAGACCTGCTACCAGCCATGTCTCTTTAAAAAAGAAAATTGGCAGTTTTTACGGAGGATAGAAGTCTAGTTCTGGTTCTTCCGAGGAAAGATTGTTGGTTAAAATGCCCATCTGTTAAAATGATCAAAATGCAGTTGGAACGAGGGTTAACTTGTACAACAACAACCAGCGCATAATTTTATTATGGTGAATTGTAACCAAGAGGAATGACAATCTTTTTGTTAACGTCAAAAATCTATCCGAAATTAAAACAGAAATAATACTTGTTTAAAAGAACTCGGCTTTATTTACAATATATTCAGCTACTATATATTACTAGGTCACTGATGTAATATTTATCAATATGATAAAATGAACATGAAGAAATCAATAAAAATGAACATGAAAATAGAAATTTTCTTCATGCTAATTTTAAAAGAACTCTTCAGACACACAGGGTGACCACAGCCAGGTTACAAATAATACGCACAGAATGTATCAGACTGGCCATGACACTACATACATGTAGTCACACTACAGGGAAAGACTAAAGGTAATTCAAACTAAAATATCACCATGGTTCATGGAACAGATTCAACAAAACTTTGTGCCCTGCTGACCCTCTTCCTGTGCATAGTATAGGCGAGATCGTGTTTGCAAACAAAACCCAGCATTGCGCAATACTTTCTACTGATTAGATATACATGTACACCGGTTGGGCAGAGGCTAGTAGTCCACATTTTTGCATTAATTTGTACATGGCATTTTCCCTAACAGTTATAACATTTTTAAAACAATTTAAGATATTTTAACAAATTATATATCTATCATGTGAATGGAATGCAAATGCATCTAAAACATTTATTCATTGTTCTTCATTTGAGTCTAAAATGCCTTTAGCTTGTTAAAAATCCCAAAATAGAATAATAAATTTACACATAGAATAATGAAAGAACTGTGTTTTACCTAGTCTGAAACAATGTTGATGTACACAATCAACCGACAGTTTTGTTGCTTCCTAATAACAAAGAGTTGTCCGACAGCGTTTCTTATTTTCTGCAATATCATTGAAAAAATACTGCACTAAAAAAAAAAAAAAAAAAAAAAAAAAAAAAAAAAAAAAAAAAAAAAAAAAAAAAAAAAAAAAAAAAAAAAAAAAGAAAAAAAAGAAAAAAAAAAAAAAAAAAAAAATAAAAAAATTTATTTTTTGATTTTAAAAAATTTAAAAAAATAAAAAAATTTAATTTTGGGGGGGGGGGGGTTTTTTTTTTTTTTTTTTTTTTGATGGATATAAAAATTATAATTAAAAAAATTTTTTTTTTTTGGATTTTTTTTTTTTTTTTTTTTTTTTTTTTTTTTTATTTTATTTTTTTTTTTTTAGAAGGAAAAGGGGAAAAAAAAAAGAAGGGGAGGGGAAAAGGTTTTAATATTAAAATTAAAGGGGGGTTTTTGTTTTGGGGGGGGATAAAAAAAATATTATAATTTTTTTTTTTATAAAACCCCCCATTTAAAAAACCCCCGGTTTGAAATCCTTTTTTTACTAATAACCCTATTATATTTAATGCAAAAAGCAATGCCAGGAATGTTTTCCGAACAAATAACTAACAGACTACCAGCAGTCAATTTTGTTGGTAAGAAATATTTCTCGTTACTGTAATATAAGAGCAACACATAATTTTAACATCCAAAGTGCTAATGGAACATTAAATTGAAAATGAAAAGAACGTGAACATGCACTGTTCTCTGACTGTCGGACCTTTGTTTTCAGTGGCAACAAGCAATTATGAAAAATTAAGTGTGAGTAATTTTAAATTGCTAGTAACTCGAATGAGCTTTTTTAAAAATAATCCTTAAGTAAGTTTACTTAAGTATCTTGTTTAAGTTATAATATTGATAACTTAAATTAGTTAGTTACCTGACTGATGACATTGAATTAAACTCTCAAATTTAACATGTACATTGTTAGAAACACATTGAATATTTCAACTTGCTTGCCAAAACGAAAGACAAACGTTAGATAATTTAATTTTAATCTTTTCAGATATTTTTTATGTAGGTGTATCTTTGAAAAAAAAAAATAATCATAAACTGAAGATTATTATTAAGGCCAAAAAAAAAAAATCTGTGTTTAGGGTCCCAAATGCTAGGTAGGGTAAAGACAGTTATTTTTAAATCGAAAACAATGCTATAGGTGGAAAAAAACTAGGGTTGGGGGATTTGTCAGGTAGGGTCGGGTTGCCCAAACACAGATATTTTTGGGTGGGCCTAATTGTATTTAAGAACTTTACTGTAAAATCTTCAACATTGCTTTACAAACCATTTAAAACAGTATGAGCTACAATTTACATGCCCTTAAAAAATGTCTGTTTCATGTACATGTAAAACAAGCTATAACAATGATGGGTAGGTAGGTAGGTAGGTAGGTAGGGGAGGTATTTTTATATATTTTGTTAATGTGAACTTGTAATATGATTGGTAGTTTTGGGTACAGTACCCATAACATGAATCGGCTACAATGTATTACTAGGCCACTGATGTAATATTTATCAATATGATAAAATGAATATGACGAAACAAATAAAAATTAACATGAAAATAGAAATTTTCTTTATGCTAATTTTTTTTCAGACAAGTCATAAAGCAAGAGGGCCAAGATGAAGATGGCCCTATATCGCTCACCTGGTTTCCACTAGCTATAATACAAGGTCAACAATGGTGTTGCAGAAACTTAGGGTAAAAATTGACCTGGGGTCCTGGTTAGAACAATCTATAGTGGTCCACTACGCAATGCTTCATTTCAAATACCAGGCCTTGTGGTTTTAGAGAAGAAGATTTCCTTATAATTAAGCCAAGGGGAATCAAGTGCCCCCCCCCTCCCCCTCCCAATTGAACCACTTTAGTAAGTTCTTTATGCAAGGAACATCCATGCCAGGTTTCTTCAACACTGATTAGGATTCTAAAGAAATTATGTTGCTAGAGTTAGTCACAGTTAAATGATAAAATATTGCAATTTTTGTTATATGAAGGGCCACAACTTTGGAAGACCTAATCCAATTAAGCCCCTAATTGAACTCATCCAAGATCTTACGTTAATACACATTCTCTGTAGATATGATTTATAGGATTAGTGAAGAAATGAAGGTGCTAGAGTGTAACTACAGTTAAATATTGCATTTTTTGTTAAATCAAGGGCCGTAACTCTGGAAGAACTCATCCCATCAAGTCCATACTTGAAGTCATCTGAAATCTTATAGTTATACACATAAATCTCTGTAAATATAATTTGGATTAGTTAAGAAATGAAGGTGCTAGAATGTAAACATAGTTAAATATCGCAATATCGCATAACTTCGATCAAGCCCATAATTTAACTCATCAGAGATCTTATGGTCATATACATTCTCTGTAAATATGGTTAGAGTCAGAGAAGAAATGACAGTCCTAGAGTGTAAACAAACTAATTGTGAACAGACGGGTGGACAAACAGACATTCAATGATCGTAAAAGCTCACTATAACCACTTTGTTGTCAGGTGAGCTAAACATTTTGGTCAGGGGTAAAAATGAGGGTCGGTCCAGTTACAGGAAACAGACTTTCTTTAGTCACATGATTATATCACAGTCTTCTTTTCTGCAAGTCTTTAATGCAGTTCCAAAAAATGAGCGATTCATCAAGGTTGCAACTGCGCTAGCCATGCATTTTGAATGTTTTCCATTCCAGCATAAGTTTTTAAAACTCACTCAGATAGCCTGTACACTAGATATGCTATTCCTACAAAAACTGCTGAAAGAAAAACGCCAGCTTGCCATTCAACTTTATCAGTCCTTATACCGTGTGTATCTAAATCGTGACTGTGTAAATAATTCTTTTCTTCATGCTTTCTTAAATCCACTTGCAATCTCTTGAAATGTTTGCTGTAGTGTGATTTCATTCGATGATCAAACTCCTGCTTATCATTCTTTCTAATTTGGTGAGGTCCTTTAGCTGCAAAGTTAACTGGATGGGGCTTCACTATAACTCTGTGTGCGCCATGTAATTTTCCAACTCTTCCAGTGTCATAAATGTGTCTTAGGGCTGGGGTTGACAGCACTTCATATGCCTCTGTCACTTCATGGAATCTCACAACAGCTGCTTTTGTTTTGTTTACATCTGGGTGGAACACTTTCGAAAGACGGTAATATGCTTGCTTGATCTTCGTATTGCTACATTGTGGTGTCACGCCCAAGATGTGGTAATAGTTTTTCTTTTGATCTATCTTTACTGTCAAACATCTGTTAGATGTGGAAACAGTTCTGTCGAAATTGTAAGATACACAGACCGTCACTGGCAAAATGTGTTTTGTATTGAACTTGTACACTCCAGACACTAACATGGTTTGACCTTCGGTATCATATTTGAATATTTTGTCTTTTGTATGGAGTGAAGCACAGCATTTGTGTCTGAAACTCTCTTTTCTTGTTGAAATACAAAGTATTCTTCCTTCAGCTGCGAAATTTGCAGTTCGGCAAAATATTTTGTAACACAGCATTTTGTAACATTGGCCGAAAAGGTGTAGCTTATATGCCGCGCACTCGAATAAATTGACTGAACATTTAAAATGAAAAACATGTAATAAAATTAAAACTGTTGTTTTAAATATTTCAATTTACTTTTTTAAAATTCATTTCTGAAAAAGAATTGTTTAAAGACATCATAATCAGTGATAATTAGATAAATCAAGTAATTCGATAGTATGTCTATTGACATATAGCTACTTCCGGGAAAATTGCGAAAATTGCACATGGCGAGTGGTCGTCCAGAAAGACAGGCACCACCTGAAATAGTAATAAATTAGAGGTTTCTAAAAGATTGGGACCTTTATTTTTTCAAACATCCTTAAGACCAGCTAGAAAAAAACTGAATTAGACTCGCGTTACCTATGCCCGACCGCTTCCGGGTCAATTCGTACCTAAGTAACTCGTACCTTAAAAATTAGTTTTACTATGTAGTTGACAGTGACATCCATGTCAGATGCTAAAATATTTTGGACAAACCAGTCACCAGGACAAACTAGCAGTTCAGGAAAATTGGAAGAACCAGGAAGATGTTATTTTGTACAGAGAAGTGTTGCACAATTTCTTTACCAAGTATTATGTATTCATCAGGTCGGACATCCGGGCATTTACCGTTGCGCGCACCTGCTCAGGCATAGCAACGCCGTCCGAGGTGAAAACAACCGCCATCTTGTTAATAACGTTAGAGCAAGGGTCCGTGTAATGTTATAAAATTATTTGATTAAAGTATAAATATTCAGCAGTTATGACGCAGTTTTTTATATGCAAATGACACCAACTTCTGTTTTCTGTTTGTTTCTATCAAAAGGAAAAGATATTTTTCATTCTCAAATGTGTAAGAAATGTAAATGTATCGAAACGATCTAGATCTACGCATGCACATCACTTACAAACTATTCAATTATGGACGATATTATTTCCATTGACGATTAACACTTGCCTCTGAAAATGAGATTACAAATGCTCCATCCAATTACTATATCTAAAATGAGGTAGAAATTCACAAGCATGCTATCCTAGCTTTTTCATGAAACGTTTTCTTGTGGGTAGAATCTAGTTTTAAGAATAATCTAATTTAAGATCGCTAATCAAAATAGTTTTCTCGATTTTATTAGTTGAAAACAAAATGTTAACGTAAATCTATTAAAAAACAAAACTCATTATAATTAAAATCACGACATCTTCCTAAATACGTGTCCAATTTCACTTATAGAAAAACCTTTCATCAGAGTAGCCTACATAAAATTTGTCATCATGCAACAGCCAAAAAATATGTATTTTCTGAATATGTGTAGGGTTGATTGAAACTTTCATTTGCTGAATTAATTTTTAAAGTTGTATACATGTTAGATGACTAAATAATATTTGTATGCAGACTTGATCATATATTATAAATGTAACTCGAAGGTTAGTGACAAATAATGTATATGTATAAACGTTATATAGGCCTATCATTCATTAAACATGTGGTTCGTTTTATCACAGTGATAAATAAATTCATATGCTACCGCGATCACAGTAAAAAAGGTGCATAATTTAAATTGGGCACTCTGCAAATTGTTATGTAGACCAGTGTGCAATATGCAATGATGTGTGACAAGTTAGATTGCTGCAGGGGGTGGCCAATTAACAACAAATCATATCGCATCCTTTATTGTGACTTATGCCCTTGGGCTAGATCCACTGAAATTCCATCAATGGTTAGATCTACTCTAATTATTTACCATGGTAACGATGTCAAAATGAGATATTGTTTGTGATATTTGATTTCATTTAAAGCGGGAATTAATTTTTTTTGAAGGATTTTAAGGATGCGCTTTCAGTGTTCCGCAACATGTAAGTAACTTCTAGTATATCTACCTGATTCACATAGATTCTATATAGATCTAGGGCCTTTACTGTAACTACGTGATTTTTTGAAATTATTTTGAATATAAATGCCAGCCCTTTTTATAGACTAGATCTAAAAAAAAAAAAAACTGTGTCTTTAATGATAGCATATGGCCCTGTAATAAAATACATTTTGTGACAAATGTTTCAACCTAGCATTCTCGTATAATGATGTGTTTCGACATGATTTTAGTTACATACGAGAAAAGTTGTGCACTTGGGAAAATCTGTATCAAGATAGGATAAGTTTGTAACAAATAAATTCTTTCTCTTAATATTAGAACTTAAAGAAAATAATTAAAATATATAGATCATTTTACATAGACCAATTTAAAATACATTTTCTATCTTTTCTTGTCGTGCATGATATTTCACCGTCATTAAACAATAATTTTCAAGATTTTTTTTAAAGAAAAATCTGACATAAACATCGCAAAGACATTGAAATAAGTAAACATATGTATGAAAAGGTTTGTTTACCATCTAAACTTTGTCTGGGCCGAAAATAAGACTATCTGAATGCTAACTCCCTATTTGTACTGTGCGGTTGCCAGGTGCTTGTTTTCACCTCGGCAATATGGCGGATAATTGGTAACTACGGAAGTGACGTCATGCCGACCTGATCAATTAGACTGTTAGAATGTTGAGGTGTTCACAAACTTGCGGTGACTGATTTTAGCATAGTAAACAATAATTCATAATTTCAGTTATGTAAATAACCTGTTTGACTGTTCTTTCTGTCGATTTCAGTTTTATAATGAAGAAGAAGCAAGAAAGTATACATCCAAGTAAGTTGTATTGTTCATCTTTTAATTCTGTATTGTTTAGATTAATCCAAATAATTGTACTCAACTTAATAATATCATTTATTGCATTCACATGACTGGTGATTATTTATTTAATGTTTATTTTACAGTTCTCGGATGATAGAGATACAAAGTCAGTTATCAGAGAGAGCTATTGAATTACTTGCATTGCCAGAAGACACACCATGCTTTATTTTAGACATTGGGTAAGGTGTATCCAGTATGTTCAACATAATAGTAAATAGCTTACATCCATATGTTGGAATAACTGTACATATTTTTTTTCTCAGTTCTTGTTCTCCTTTTCTGTTTTTGAATCTCTGTTCTTGTCCTACTTGTCTGTGCGTGAAATCTGTGTTCTTTTTTATGAATCTCTGTTCTTGTCCTACTTGTCTGTCTGTACATCTCTGTTCTTGTCCTACTTTTCTGTGCATGAATCTCTGATCTTTTTAGTGTTTGTCCTACTTTTCTGTGCATGAATCACTGATCTAAGGTTCTTGTCCTATTTTTCTGTGCATGAATATCTGTACTTGCCCTACTTTTCTGTGCATAAATCTCTGATCTAAGTGATCTTATCAGTCTATTCTTCTGTGCATGACTCTCAATTATTGTCCTACTTTTCTGTAAAAGAATCTCTGATCTTGTCCTGTCTATGTGTAAATCTCTTATTGTTCTACTTTGTGTGTGAATCTCTGTTCTTGTCCTACTTGTTTGAGTGTACATCTTTGTTCTTGTAATACCTGTGTTTGTACATCTCTGTCATTGTTCTACTTTTCGGTGTGTTCATCTCTCTTCATGTCATATTTGTTTGTGTGTGCATCTCTGTTCTTGACCTTATTTTTGTGTGTGTGTGTGTGTGTGTGTGAATCTCTGATCTTGTCCTACTTGTTTGTGTGAATCTGTGTCCTTGTCCTAGTTGTTTGTGTGAATCTCTGATCGTGTCCTACTTGTTTGTGTGAATCTCTGTTCTTGTCCTAGTTGTTAGTGTGAATCTCTGTTCTTGTCCTAGTTGTTTGTGTGAATCTCTGTACTTGTCCTAGTTGTTTGTGTGAATCTCTGTACTTGTCCTAGTTGTTTGTGTGAGTCTCTGTTCTTGTCCTAGTTGTTTGTGTGAATCTCTGTTCTTGTCCTAGTTGTTTGTGTGAATCTCTGTTCTTGTCCTATTTGTTTGTGTGAATCTCTGTTCTTGTCCTAGTTGTTTGTGTGAATCTCTGTTCTTGTCCTAGTTGTTTGTGTGAATCTCTGTACTTGTCCTAGTTGTTTGTGTGAATCTCTGTACTTGTCCTAGTTGTTTGTGTGAGTCTCTGTTCTTGTCCTAGTTGTTTGTGTGAATCTCTGTTCTTGTCCTAGTTGTTTGTGTGAATCTCTGTTCTTGTCCAATTTTTTTTTTTTTGATCTCTGTTCTTGTCCTAGTTGTTTGTGTGAATCTCTGTTCTTGTCCTAGTTGTTTGTGTGAATCTCTGTTCTTGTCCTAGTTGTTTGTGTGAATCTCTATGCTGTCCTAGTTGTTTGTGTGAATCTCTGTTCTTGTCCTATTTGTTTGTGTGAATCTCTGTTCTTGTCATACTTGTTTGTGTAAATCTGTGTTCTTGTCCTACTTGTTTGTGCCAGAACCACTGTTCTTGTCCACCATTTCTGTCCAACAATACATTTTGTCACAAATCCTAAAATTTGAAAAAAGAATGTGCTTATCTATTCTTGAGAGTACATTTGATTAACTTCTTTTTGATGGACTGATTCTTAAAAAGATAGTAAATCTTTCATAGTTGGATTCATAATGGACACATTCAAGCTGTTTATGGTATATGCAACATTGAACACTGTTTTATTTGTGTTGTAGGTGTGGTTCAGGACTAAGTGGTGAAAGTTTGACAGAACAAGGACATTACTGGGTTGGAGTAGACATCAGTTCTGCTATGTTGGGTAGGTATAAGTCAAATACGAGTCTCATTTGAACATCAACCATTACTTTATGCTGTGATGGCGGTTAAGATGAAGTAATAGTGGTTACTGGTGATATCATTTGAGTGAAATTTGGTGTAGGTTGAAATGTACTAAATTTCAGGACTGGTGCCTGATGGCTGTTTTTAAAACTTGAGATAGTTTTTGTAAAATGATTTCTTGGAACCTGAAGATTGCCGTTGTCACTTAAGTTATTGTGATCACTCAATGTTTCACTGTATCTTCATGGAATTTGGTCAGAATGATTGTCTTGATGATATCTAGGTTGAGTTTGAAAATGGGTTATCTTGGGTAAAAGAACTAGGTCACCCAGTCAAATCCTGGAAAAGTTTTATGTATTTAGTAGTCTACATTTGTCAATGGAACTTCATGAAATTTGGTTAGAATGGCTGTTGTGATAAAATCTAGATTGAGTTCAAATATGGGTCACTAGGTGACACAGTCAAATCGAAGAAAAGCCTTGTTAACATTGCATAGGCCACATTTATTATCCAATTATCGTGAAAATTGGTCAGAATATTTGTCATAATGATTTGTAGGTCAGATTTGAATCAGGGTCATTTGGGGCTAAATCTAGGTGACACAGACAAAACAACTGTATTAAATACTCCAGAGCCACATTTTATATCCAATCTTTGTGAAAATTGGTCAGAATGTTTGTTTAAATTATTTGTAGGTCAAATTTGAATCTGGGTCATTTGGGGTAAAAACTAGTTGACACAGACAAATCAACTGTATTTAATACTCTAGAGCCACATTTTATATCCAATCTTCATGACAATTGGTCAGAATGTTTGAATGATTTGTAGGTCAAGTTTGAATCTGGGTCACATGCCGTAAAAAACTAGGGCACACTGAAATAAAAGGAAAACCTTGTTAACACTATACAGGCCACATTTAATATCCAGTCTTCATGAACATTTGTCAGAATGTTTGTCCCAATGATTTCTGGGTCAAATTTGAAACTGGGTCACTTGGGATCAAAAACAGGTGAGCAACAGGGCCATCTTGATCACTCTGTGTCTATCATGCATTGTGTGTTGTAAACAATTAGGTTGTTTAAGCATTTAAAACTGCAGAATGAAACTTGGTCAGAATGTTTGTCTTGGTTAAATCTAGGTTGGGATTGAAATTGGGGTAAAATCTAGGTCATCAGGTCAGATTATAGGAAAATTTCGTACACACATTAAAGACTACATTTTGTACCCAATCATCATGCATGTTGGTCAGAATTTTTGTCTTGATAACTCTCAGTTGGGATTGAAATTGGGTCATGTAAACATAATTTTAAATCTATGTGTGTTTAGATGTTGCTGTAGAAAGAGAGACAGAGGGTGACTTGCTATTGGGAGATATGGGTTACGGCATGCCGTTTAAACCAGGAACATTCGATGGGGTTATAAGGTATGTACATAAACAGTTTTTCACATTTCATCACCTATGAAAAATACATTCCGACAACCCCGAACAACACCTCTGTAGAGCAACAACCTCCCTAAAAAGACACTTATTTTCTTTCCCCTCTATTAATTATGTATAAGAAATACACCTCTCCAGAGCAACATCTCTCTACAGCAAACACATTTATGTGTTCCAAAGGGTGTTCACTCCTGAGAGGTTGCACTGTAATTCAATAAGTACATAATGTACTTAGCTGACAGTTTCTTCAACTCATCTCTCCAATAGTAACTCATCAGTTCCTCCAGTTAAACATAATTATAATATTTTCATACATTGTATTGTCCGCTTTCAAATTTTATGTACAATGTCTCTGTAGTAGTGTATTGAAAATGTACACCATTTTATCAGCATTTCGGTGCTTGTATTACATGTACACTCAAACTCATTTTGGACCATTTGAATTTGTTCCTTGTATCTGGAGTAGGGTATATGCACATAGGAAAAAATCGTGCCCAGAAAATTTGTTCCTTATATCTGATTTTTTGCTTTATCAGGAATTTTGCTATATCCAGAGTCGTAATATATTGGAGTTAATTGTATACAGTTTTTATTTTGCAGTATATCGGCTCTTCAGTGGTTGTGTAACGCAGACAAAAAGTACCATCATCCACCAAAGCGGTTACTGAAGTTTTTCTCCACACTCTATGCCAGTATGGTACGTGTATCTTTCTAGCGTGTCTAAATTATCTGTCAGTCAGGCACTTGAATTTGGTGCAAGATGCCGTGATTACTGGTGCAAGATGCCTTGATGACTGCTTACCCTTGTGGTTAGGGGTTGATGTGTATGTGCCAGAATTTGCAACCACCATGGGTGGCGTCCTGCATGTTTTGTAAAAAGCGACTAAATGGATTTAGTGAGCCGAGGTCCCTGCAGACATGTTAAAGCCCCATGCAAGTGGTCACGGAGGTGGTCACAGATCAGTTTGATAAAAGAAGTGTCAACACTTAGTGACGTTCATGCATATAACATTTGTAAGTTGTAATTTTTTGGTGCTCAGAATCAGAGAATTTTATGAAAACAAAAAACATTGTATAAGATATCTAGTTATCTACCATATATTGTTTGACAATGACACTAAAGTGAGAGAACGATGGATTACAAAATGTAAATCTGCATGTTCTTTTTTAAGTTTATACAAATTTAGTTTATTTCAATTACAAAGAGGCAAACGTCTTTACCACTGAGCTATTGAGGTCCCAAGTCTTTTTGTGCAAAAACAATTATACAAACCTTATTGCCTTTAACTTACAGGCTCGTGGTGCCCGTGCAGTGTTCCAGCTGTATCCAGAAAGTAGTTCACAGGTAAAATTTTATACATGTACCCAACTTTTTGAAAAACTAAACATATTGAAGTGATAAAGGTGTCAAGTACAAAACCACATTGTAAAACTTGGTGACAACATAGCCATCCCACATACCGACACTGGGTATCAAACCCAGGTCACAGTTGTGGGAAGCCAGCACTCTAACCACTGAGCTAGCAGGACAACCAAGTATTTGTTCATCTCCAGAATGGTATAACCATAGGGCCCTATAAAATGTAGCTGTTGATTTACACAAGTGGTGCTTATTTAGTGTAGACAAAGTTTACTGTACAGTTTCCCCACACCATCAGATACTGGAATTACTTGCCGTATAACATGAAGGCCAGTGTAACTCTCCCAAGGCATCACTGAAGTAGAAAACTCAAAATTGATCTGTCGAAGTTGTAGTACAAAATAATAGTGATGAAATTTTTGGTGCTGTATGAATTTCAGTTGGAGTTGATAACCCAGCAAGCCATGAGGTCAGGGTTTACGGGAGGCCTTGTTGTGGATTACCCGAACAGTACGAAAGCCAAAAAGTAGGTTCAGTAATAGTAAGATACACTGACAAAACAATTTTATAGGAAATGTAATATATCAAGAAATGAAATGCTAAATTGAGTAATTTTGGTAATTAGGTAATTTTCTCCAGGATTTAAATTTTGCTGTTTATCCGAATTTCCCACTTTACTTTCGGTAAATTAAAAATCTAGCGAAAGATTCATTTTGAATTAGATTTACTACTAGAGAATTCTCCTTTAAATTTGCAAATTCAAAATTCATGAAAAAGTTAATCTGCTCACAAATCGTCATGCGAGAATTATCCAATTTACTGTAAATGGCAAGTTCAACTAATTCCGGTTGTATGCTTTGCAAGTTCATTCTGCCTAGATCTTCACCACAGCAATGGCAACAAAGAAATCAAGTAGTTTGTGACAGAAATGATTTTTTATTGACCCTCTACAAGGAATGCTGAAGTCATGATCTGTCAAAAATCACGGCCACAAGGGGGGCAGGGCCAGTTGTCAGTAAAGACTTAAGATCCTAAAGTTTCGCTGAAATATACTTGATCTGACCCAGTATCAAATTCCTAAAGTGGTATTTGTTAGTAAAATAGGGCCTTCATGGTCCTGTGTAAAAATTCTTACTTTTAAATTAGAATGACTGACCAGAAAATGGTACAAAGTCCAATAAACTTTACATGACAGACAAAAATTGCTGCTGTGAGCGCCAAATATTGAAACATTTTACTGTATTTCAGAATATTTTTATGCTTGTTTGCCGGTGGACAGATACAGACGTTACCTAAAGGTCTCGGTACAGAAGAAGCACAGGCCAGCAAATCTCATATAACATTCTCAGATAAAAGGTTTGTTGTGTATTAAATTATGTTAAAGATGTATTTTACTCTAGAGATATATAAAACAATAATATTTTCATCAAATACTGTAAAACATGTAAAAGTTAAGAGACTTTTTAACATAGTAGTATCTTACTTGTGTACAGTAGAACCTCCAAATTCCGGTCTGCCTTCAGCAGGAGAAAATCCACTGGATTTTTGAGGGACCAAACAGCTGGATTTTTTAGGTGACCAAATTTTAGGGGTTCGGAATTTTGGGAGTCTACTGTATTATCCTTCTAATTTGGAAAGCTAGTACGCTCTGCAGCTTTCGTAGCAAACAGAATGTTGGAAGGGATACTTTAAAGGAATCACTTTGACCAAGACAGTTTTTGTGTCCCATCGTATCCTGTCCTATATTATAAACCAGTAAAACATTGCATTGCTGACAAACTGTGTACTCATGTACATAATTATTGTACCGTGTAGTTTATTATTCAGCATAACACTGCATGGTTTTAATTGTGTTTAGTGAACAAGCAGGCTCAGCAGGGACTCTAAAATCTTGATGATAAGCTGGTCTTGAAAATAAGCCATCAATTATCGAGATTTTAGGACAGTACTCATTTCAAGCATGAGCCTGTATTCAGTCTATATATTTGACATTTTAGTTCTAGCATTGTATGTTGTTCTGAACTTAGAAAGAATTAATCTGCAAGCTTGAAAGGCATTGCTTTGCTGCTGTCATGTGAGGATGGAACATATCAAGCTCAGGATGTGTAGTAAGAACATTGTCCAACTAGGGATGTGTGGCGATGATAGAACATTGTCCAGCTCGGGATGTGAACATTTTTAGTGAGTTTGTTTTGTGTTTTCAGAGACAGAATAAAGAATGCAAGAGGCAAATCTTTGAAGAAGAGTCGAGACTGGATCTTGGAGAAAAAAGAAAGACGAAGGCGACAAGGGAAGTAAGTACATTCAACAATGTTGTATACTGTTCAATATACTGGCCGAACTAAATGAGGAGTTTTATTATCTCTCTTCACCTAGTAAGGGCAGACATTTAATGTTGTTTTGTTTTTGCCAGACTATATATCGCAACAACATCCCATCATTAACTAGAGATTGACTCAGGCTAGAGTCAATACAAGTCAGTCAAAACATGTACACAGAATGTATGTAGGCATGCACCAAATCTTTAGATTTGACAAAAATCAAGTTATGCATAAATCTGGCTGTCTGTGCATACACTTCTTTCAAGGAAAACTGGACTAGACATAAACTTCTTCTGAAAGGAATCTTGTGGGCAAGATACCTAAATAAGAAAGGGTCACATTAGGTCATATTGACTAGTGATGTTCCGATTGTCGCTAGTCGCCGACGATCGGTTAGTAAAATGAAGGGCGATAATAATCGATTACACATATCCGGTCGTCGTCGGTAAAATTTTTGTACCATACCCAAGGGAGATAATTAGACTCACGTTATGGAAGAAACAAGTTCAACAACAACTGAGTCTGAAGAAAGCTTGCGGCTTTTCTCCCATCCGGGAAGAAAAACAAAGTCAATAGCTTGGAATTATTATCATTGACATTGACACTCTCTGATTTCTTTGCCAATACAACTTTCTGTTCATATTCGTGTTGTCTGTCTAGCATAAAAGCATACTCGGCCATCAGTTCTGTGTTAACAGGCCATCAGTTCTGTGTTAACAATTTATTTCAAAAACATCTTCTAGTCTTCTACCAGTTTCTGGCCCTTACCAGAAGGCCAACATTGTTGAAAACATGACCTCAGGCCTTGGGGTCTCTTGATTTTACACAGGTTTCTATAAGAAAACCTTTGAATATTCCCTTTAAAAATCTCTTATTAGGCCCAATGCTTCGATTGGTGACATGTAGCATTACCTATTTACTGTTCCAGCATTAAAAAGGGTTAACCTGCCATAACTGTGGCAGAGTTGCCAGACTATATATGCAACAACATACTTCATTAACTGGAGATTGTAGAGTCTGTGTCTGTACACGAATGTTACTTTTGGTTCAACCAGATTAATACATCATCGGAAGGTTATCGATTATACCCCATCCAGATTGAACCATAAACGACTTCTGAAAAGAATCTTGTAGGCAAAATGCCTAAATAAGAAAGGGTCTATCACTAGGTATATTGACATATTAGAACTTGTTATGTCATTAGAAGAAGTAAATCTCGTTTTCAGTCCAAAATACAACTTCTGCATTTGGAATATGATTTTGAAATGTTAGGTTATACTAATTTATTTTAACTCGATTGTGAAGAAAGCTTGTAGCTTATAGAGTCACTCTCAAGTCTGCTTCCTGGAAAAACCAGTACTGGTGTCATATTAAGAAGTATGGTCATGACCCCAAATGGGGCTCGAACCCACAACCTCCGGGATGATGTTACACACAGAGGGGATTATTCATATCAAGCTTGTCTTCAGTGAATTATTTTCTTCAATCATTTTTCCAAGTTTGTGTGGTTATTATCACCTGTTCCTGTCTTTCAGGGATGTGAGACCAGATTCAAAGTATACAGGAAGAAAGAGAAAAGCTGTCTTCTGATTGTTTATATATTGCTTGTTTTATTAAAATTGTTTTTTTTGTGTAATCAGTCTTTGTGTTTTTACTTCTCGTAGTTCATCCGATATTTTCTGTGGTAAGTATATACTTTTGTACATGCTCATAACAAAAATGTCAAATTAACCAATCTGTCCATTGTAAATTACTAGTACATTGTAGTTGGACAACTCAGATAATGGAATACTCAGTAACGATAAGATGAGAAATATGACTGGCCTTTGTAAAGAATGACCCTGTGACGTCTCGGTCCAAACCATCATTCGGTAGATTTAATGATTATCTATAAAACAGTGTTAGAAAGATGCCAAAACATCACTCCTTTTTACACAACAGAAGAGATGTATTATGCAAACATGTGGCAGGCGGGCGAGGTCCACACTTTGTCCGCTCTCAGTCAGTTTTCATCTTGTGGGCATAATGTCTTGGCAAAGTTGGATAACCAGCAAAATCACCCCAGGCACTTTTGTTTTATAGCCCCTAAATTATCCAAAATTGGCCAAATTAGCCTCGTCTGTTCTCTACGTCAAACAGTTTTCTTTTGATCTTCATCAAAATTAATGAAAATATTTGTTGGCATAATGTCTAGGCCAAGTTTGGTAGCCAGCAAAATCACCCTAGGCACTTTCGGGTTTTAGTTCTTAAATTTACAAAAATTGGCCAAATTAGCCTTGTCTGCTCTCCTAAGTCGCACAATTTTCATCTGATCTTCACCAGACTTGTTGAAAATATTTGTTGGCATGTCTAGGCCAAGTTTTGTAACCAGCACACTCGCCCAAGGCACTCTGATTATGGCCCCTATAGTATCCAAAATTGGCCAGATTAGACTTTTCTTCATCCAACCTTCATCAAAAATAATTATGGGCATAATATCTAGGCCAAGTCAGAAAATTGCACAAGACACTTTAAATATGACCCTTGAATTATCGAAAAATGATGAAATTAGCCTTCGCATCTATAGTTCAAACTGGTGAATTAGCCTTCGCATCTATAGTTCAAACTGGTGAATTAGCCTTCGCATCTATAGTTCAAACTGGTGAATTAGCCTTCGCATCTATAGTTCAAACTGGTGAAACAGCCTTGTCTGCTCTATAGTTCAAACAGGTGAAACAGCCTTTGTCTGCTCTATAGTTCGAGGCTTTCCAAAACCCATGAACTGCTGGATAGTTATTCCTCTCCAAGGGTGTATTTTGTGACCCTGTTTCACTCTTTAGCACTCGGCACAAATGCTTTATCAAAACAATCTGAAAAATTGACAGTTGTGCATTAGCAGTGTTCACAACAGTTCCTTTGATTGGATTTGGTGACCTAGTTTTTCATCCGTTGACCCAAACGTATTCCAGTTAAAATCAAGACAATCTTACTGGTCAATGTTCTCAATGGTTGTGTATAAGTACCTTCCTCCTGGATGTAATAAAGCATCCGGTGTTTTTCATATGTCGGTAACATTTCTGTTCAGTACTTGAATACTCAAGAGATAGTCATTACAAAGTCACGATTTGAGCAATCTTGACAAGTCAAATAGGCAGTGATACACGCCAAATCTCAAAGCCTTATGGTTTCAGAGAAGATGTTTTAAGTTTATCCTATACAACCCTATTTAAAATCAAGTGCCCCTCAGATGGTGTCAATTTTGACCAGGGGGTCAGGATTTGAACAGTCTTTGAAGAGGTTCACTAGGCAATACCACATGCTAAACTAGAGCTATCACTAAATGTGATTAATACCCCCAAAAGGATTGCTTTATAAACTGAAGGTTCTAGTAACATAATACCTTGCAAACAAACTAAAAAGAGATATTGTTCTTAGCAGTCCTCTCATTGTGCTTGACCATTGTATGAAAGTTGTATTGAATTCCAACTTGTAGTTTTCAAAATGCTCCAGACAGGGAAAAGGAACAAAGGGCAAAAACCCTGTAATTAGTCAAGATGGAGTTATGGTTCCTAGCATCCTCTCAATGTGCTTGACATTGTATGAAGTTGTATTAATTCCAACCAGAAGTTTCAAGTTATGCTCTGATCAAGGAAAAGTAACAAAGGGTAATAACGTCTGTAATGAGTCAAGATGGAGTTCATGGTTCCTTTGCACTGGACTTCCAAATGTACTTGACCATTGTATGAGGTTGTACTAATTCCAACTAGTAGTTTTCCAGTTTAGATTCACAAGGACAAAAGAAACAAAGGGCAATAACTCAGTAAATACTCAAGATAGAGTTATAGTTCTTGTAAAATGCACTTCCCCCTGAATGTGTACCAAAGTATGAAGTTGTATTAATTCTAACCAGTAGTTTTCATTTATGCTCCGGACAAGGAAAGAACTTAGGGCAATAACTCAGTAAATAGTCAAGATAGAGTTATAGTTTTGTACACTGCAATTCCTCTCAAGTCATGACCATTGTATGAAGTTGTATTGAATTCCAACCAGATTTTCTAAGCCTTATGGTTTCAGAGAAGAATATTAAGGGCAATAACTCTGTAATTAGTCAAGATGGAGTTATGTTCTTGCACTCAGATCCCTCAATGGGTTACCATTTTGTACCAGGTTGTATTAAGTCCAACTGTAGTTTTCAAGTCTTCTGACAAGGAAAATGCACAGACCACCACCCCGGACTCCTATATACCCCCTAAACTGCTTTGGGGTATAAATATGTCAAACCTCTAGGCTCTTGGGCTTGGTCAATTTTGCCTAAAGGTTTATACTTATCAACTTGTAGAGGTCTGAATGGAATTATTTGAACAACTATGATAGGGCTTATGCAAGGAACATCCCTGCCTATTTTCTTCAACACTGGCCTAGTGGTTTCAGAGATTTTGTTTGAAGGACATTGTGTACAGAAGACGTACGGTGAGCAATCCTAAAAGGTCTGGAATGGAATTATTTGAACAACTATGATAGGGCTTCATGCAAGGAACATCCCTGCCTATTTTCTTCAACACTGGCCTAGTGGTTTCAGAGATTTTGTTTGAAGGACATTGTGTACAGAAGACGTACGGTGAGCAATCCTAAAAGCTCACTCCGACACTTTGTGCCAGGTGAGCTAAAAAATGCAAAAATCATAAACAACTTTTCCAATTTTATTCATTTTCTTACAAAGACCAAATGAAATTTCAACAAATGTAAGTGTTACAGATGGACACAATACTGTAAGAGTGAAGCAGCACCCTAAACCACAGTTCCGGCTAACGAAGCATCAATACCACAAATTTTCCACACAAGAATGTATCCAATCTATAAAATGCTTGCTGTTAATGGTGATAAATCATAGAGAATCAGGGTTCTTATCAAGAAATTATGAAGGAGGCATCATCTCCCAATGTCCTACTAATAAAAGAACTGATTTTTATATACCCAAATCATTTAAGTTTATACTAATTTACTTTAGCTCGATTGTGAAGAAAGCTTGTAGCTTACGGAGTCACTTTCTTGTCCGCTTACTGGAAAAGCAAGTACTGGTGTCATATTATGACGTACGGTCGTGACCCCAATGGGTTTCGGAACCGCAACCTCCAGGATGAGCGACAGACACCTTAACCTCTACACCACAGCTCCCCTTAAAGACTTTGTTCTTTTCCAAATCTAATACAGTTATGTATTCATGGTGGACAGCCACTATAACCAATCAAGTTTTACGCCTTGATAAGAACCCCAACAACAAATTTACAATACTAACATAACAAATTTAATACAGAGTATTTACCGAAATCGAAAACTTTTTTTGTCCTAAACACCGATTATTTAAGTTATTCTCAGATCTAAAGAACCAATAAAAACTAAGATATAATAGCAAAGTAAAGAAATTCACAATTTTTTGTAAAAACTCAAATCAAAATTACTGTTGAAATTTAAACTGCCCATGCAGGTTATACAAACAAAGCTGATGAAAGTGGATACGGGGATTTCAAACAAAAGCACTAGTTATTTAAAATCATGTCAGTAGAACGAATAATAAATATTCAAGGCTTTTTCAAAACTTGCTACTTTCAATAGTAAATCTGTTCCAGCTGAATTGGAGCAAAATAAAATGAATTTTGTGCTGATTCAGTCATAATTAACTTCCTACAGAACTTTAGGCTAGTCTTTTTTATTATTGAAAAAGCCTTGAATAAAAAAAAAGCATGTGAATTAATACTACAACGGTCAAACCTAATAATCTCTTTGATGTCATGAAAGTACTACAGCAGATAGATCAAAATATTTGCTATCTGAAAACATTCAAAGTAATTTACAGTTAGGTATCACAAGTGCCTTTAAAAGGACCAAGTAATTTGTATAAAATCCTCACACGCATACATGTGTTAAAAAATGAACACAAACGTTTTTGACAATTACTAGATTTGACCTGAAAATACAATGGAGTGTTCTCTCTCAAAGCTTTTACACTATTTCTCCCTGATATGAATATTTGCAATATCTAACAAACAGCTTTAGAAAACACTTCATCTGTCTCCTACTTTAAACATTGTGTTATGATTTGTTCAAACTATAAACAGGGTATAAACCATTTAAACAGACATTTTCCTATTTCTAAACCCCCGGTTCATAGACAAATATTCGTTTTCCTTGTAACATAAAAATCTGTTATGTTTAAGACATGTTCTTCCATTGAAAGATTTTGTTCAACTTGTATTTCCATTCCATCACCATCTATAGGAATATCTCTGTTCTGTTCTGTGAGCATCTTGTTGCCTCCATATGTCAGATACTCGGTTGTCGTAGAATGCGAGACACATCTTGTCGGAGCATCAGTACTTATTATTTCAACCAAACTGTCAGTCCAAAAGTTAGCAAGAGTTTTCTTTCATCTCTGTCCATATGGAGACACAGAAAGTTGCACTTTTCAAGTATTTAACAAATAAATATACAAGAATGAGCTAGTAGGTGGTGTCTTCATTATAATTCGTCATCATCGTCAGGTAAGGCAGTATTCACTGCTTGCTGTAAACAGAAAAACAAAACGGTAATATAAATACATGAATCGCACATTAATTATAAATTATCAATTGTGGTTTATTCTTCTAATGGTGTACATAATCTTAGTAAATCTTAGTGGTGAATCTTTTTTTTCTACTTTTGTACATAGGGAATTTTAAGTCAAATAGCAGTAACCATACACAGCACATCAATTCTCTAGCAGACTAATACTAGTTTGCTACCTTAAAGCGAAACAAAAAACAATTTGATCTCTACTCCATAGTTGGTAGTCGTCAACCTGGTTTGCTTGAAGCTCTCTAAATTTCAACCATTTTTCCTATTCTTGATCATTAGAAGTTCATAAGAAAATCAAACAGCTGAAAAGCTCTTTAGCACAACTAAGTGTACTTAACCACCATTTAATATAACCAGGCTTCTATACAGAGAAAAGCTTGGTGAACATAACATACCAATAGTTCCAGCTCATTCTGTTTCAGGACTTCTGGATCCATTTGGACTTCTGGCGGGGCGAGGGCAGGCATGGCAACAAACTCCAGATTGGGGTCACCAACAAGCTTCCTGGCCAACCACAAGAATGGTTTTTCAAAGTTGTAGTTGCTCTTGGCACTGATGTCATAGTACTGAAAGATTCAAAAATCAAAACTGTGAGCACACTGTTCTTGTAGGGTATGTTAAAAGCTGTCTTCACTTACAAATAAAGGGGAGCGGTGGTGTAGAGGTTAAGGTGTTGGCCACTCATCCTGGAGATTGCAGGTTCGAGCCCCACTTAGATCAGGACCATACCTCCTCATATGACAAAAGTACAGTTTTTTCTCTCCAGGCAGTGGACTTGAAAGTGACTCTATAAGCCACAAGCTTTCTTCACAATCAAGCTTAGAAATTAAATAAGTTCAAATAAAGAACTTCATCTGCACGAAATCCAAAGGCAGGTATGACATGCTCAAACTGATTTGTTATCCACATTTAGCCGTAAATGCTGATTTCTGAAGGTTGACAGTAGGGTTTTAAAATCTGACAGAAATGGTAATCGATGACCGCTGCTTTCGATCAATCTTCGATTATATAATCAAATTTTTATCTACAAAAGTATTCAAGTACACAAATATATTATCACAACTTAAGTAGACTTTTTTGATATAATTTATACTAAAACAAGTAAATAACAGTCAACACTGAACAATATTTTCTATCCCTTGTAGCAGACGTCATTTTTGTAGTCAGAGTGACCTCCCTTGTGAGCTGTTTTAACAACAGCAAGAAAAAGAGGCCCTCCCAAGGAGAAGCCCCAAAGAGGTGCCGACAATCGCCCTCGATGTTCAATAAATGGGCTATGTAGATCATAAAAACCTTGGCCATGCATGAACAGCCGATATTCATGCATACAGTATTCCATTACTTTAAACACTAAGTGTGACCGTCTTGAGGTAGGGTTTGGTACTTGCAGCCAGACACCGCTTGATCTAACATTACAAGTTATTGTTAAAATCCTGCAAAGCATAATAAAGTTATTGTCCGACACAAATGTATGCATATATCGGATTCCATACTATAAACTCTAAGTGTGACCTTGACCTAGTGGTAGGGATGTGGGTCATGCACTGGAACTTATCTTGACATGACCTAGACATTGTGCCAAATTATTTTAAAATCCTTCTAGGCATGAAAAGTTACAGTCCTGACAATTTTATATATGCTAAAACTAGAGGAATCCAATGTCTTCAAACTCTAAGTATGACCTTGACCAATCAACTAGCGACAGTCCCTATTCAAATTCTAGACATATGCCAAGATACTTTAAAATCCGTCAATGCATGACAAAGTTTAGTCCGGACACGAAGTGTGCACATATAAGCTAAATGAGGAATCCATTACCTTAAACCAAGTATACCTTTTTCTTTGGAGCTACAACTGGGTCTTTCAGCGTTTACGTTTGTGTGCTTGATATGTGTGCCTAGTTATTTTAATCCTTCAACATGACAAAGTTACAATGGACAGGAATGTGTGCTCATATACGAGGATTCCATAACCTTCATACTCCAAGTGTACCTAGCTTTGGGTACGGATGTGGTTTGTATGTGACCGCGTCTGGATGTGCTAGACATGTGTGCAAAGATTTTAAAATCATTCAGCACACTGACCTGCAAGGGAAAGTACGACATACATGTATAGAATGCACACTTGGATCTTCCATCCTCACTTTTGAGAAAAAAAGGGCCCGGGCTATCTGACGTTAAAATTGGGTCTTACAAAATCCAATAACAGCCGATTTTTACTATCCTAGTCAAAAATAAAAATCTAGTTACAGTCTTCAATTTTTTGTACATTTACTTTATGTTCAACAGATGAATTCCAAAGTAAAATTTCAAGGATGTCAGTTCAACAAAATCAAATCCATCTATAATCCTCACGTAGTGTAGAATTGGTTTACTGGTTTATTTTACCAAGACCTACTGGCCTTATTAACATTTCTGTGTGCTGGTTACTCTTTTTAAACTAAAACTTCGCATAATGTCTTAACATGGCTTTCCAATCAATAGACAGTCCCTATTCAAATTCAACATACAGAACTACTGTCATACAGTTAGTTTAGTGGCAAGTCACAATAACTAAAAGTTTTACCTGAAGGTTCTTTTTTCTGTGGAATACAATGGCTTTCGCTTTTACTTTTCTGTCTTTGATATCTACTTTATTTCCACACAACACAATAGGAATGTTCTCACACACCGCGCACCAAGTCTCTATGCCAGTTTGGCACATTTTTGTATGTGACTCTGGATGTGACATCAAACATAATCACAGCACACTGACCTGCAAGGGAAAGTAACATACATGTATAGAATGCACACTTGGATCTTCCATCCTCACTTTTGAGAAAGGGCCCGGGCTTCTGACTTAAATTTGGGTCTTACAAAATAATAGAGTATTTTTACTATCCTAGTCAAAAATAAAAAATCCACCCTTTCGGTTATGTATATATATTTCAATTTTTATTTGTCAGTAACAGTTGGAACTTGGTAAAACTTATTTCTTGTATGTTTTAAAGCATCCACTGTGTTTTGAGCATCAGTCTCAAGTATATACCAGTGTGACCATTTTCAAGGGCAATATAACTCTAATCACCTAGTGCCAAGTTAAACACTATATTAAGAATCTTAATCACTTATCTGAATCAGCAATACAGATTGTCCTATATTATATATACATTATCTATTGCCTAGACTCTCGTTTCTGGTATTATTGTCAACCCATATTTTACAGATGTTGCTTAAGCTAAATTGGACAATTGTTTAAAGTAATATCTAGTTTACATCTTAATTTTGTGAAAATCATCAAGCATTTGTAAAATTTACTTGTGGTTTTGAGTTTTCACAATTATGTGGCCAGACAGCTCAAGAGATTTTATGCTCAACTTTCCAGTAGACTTGGAAGTGACCAGCCAGACAAAAAAAACCTACTACTCAAGTCTGTCACTTAAGGCTAAAAAAAAAAAAGTTGTGTTTCCGTGGGACGGCAGTAATTTTTGCCGCCGACCGTAACTTTTTTTAACGTTTTCAGTGCCTGAAAATGCGTGGAAATACCATTATTTGACCCAAAAAATGTCCAGTTTGTCAATTTGACCCGCGGGCATTTTCTCTTAGGGTGCGTCACGAGAGTGGGCGAATTTTGCCGTGTCAATCAAAACCACCGCCGTCGGTCAGTTGGCTAACCCTAGTAAGGGGGGGGGGGGGGGGGGGGGGGGGGGGGGGGGGGGGGGGGCGGGGTCAGTAGGGGGGGGGGGGGGTTTTTTTTTTTTTTGGCTTTTTCCGCCCCTCAAAAATCGATCGTGGTCTGTGGCTAATTCATACAAGGAAGGGGGAGAGCTAATAAGACACTACCTGTTAAACAGCATGGCCGCTGTTTGTCGTTATCAAATGTGATAATTAATAAACAATCATGAAACTGAAAATAACAGACCTCGGGATTTTTGTAACGGGTTTGTAAACACGGATTAGTAGTGAGTGGTGGACAGTGACAAGTTCTTGACACGACTCTGTGTATTGTTATTCACAGATTGTCGGGAGACACAAAAGCGGCGGCCCTCGGGCGATCAAAAGACAATTAAGTATTACCCGTTCTCCGATAATCATGTGTCATTAAAGAACGGAACCGGCCGTACGTACGGGGCGTAGGGTGTAACAAAGTTATGATAATTGCATTGTTTTTGTCAATATTTAAATACTGACTTGCGTGTTTAAAGTTTAACTGCATATTGTTCTGGGGCGTGATTTTTATTCTACACGAATATATGGGGGCATTATTGCGGCCTCTCCATCCCTCATGAAAAAGACAGATAAAAATAATACAATGATCTTCCTAAATTCGTTTCAAACAACCTTAATTAAAGCCCCCTGAAACTACTCTGAACAGAACAAATTTCATTGTATTAAAAAGCGGTAAAAATCGCGAAAATTTGAAGGAAGTCACGGACATGCGAGGTCGCGAAAAATATATGACAAACGGGAAGCGATGTAAATATTTTTCATTTTTGAGCTGATGGAGCTTAGGGTTGGGGATTAGGCAGCGCTACCTAATTTAAGTATTAGAAAATATAACTTACAAGCTGCAAGACAAAAAGGAAAAATAATATGCAACCCTAATATAAGAACCCTATGGCCCATAGCTAAACCCCAAAAATTCTCACCTTTACTCTTTAAAATTTGATTTTGAACTTTAACATTTAAGACTGAAGAATCAATGACCCTTCAATTTGAAACACCCCGTTTTTACCCCCATCCCCTGAAATTACAATTTTTACACAACAAATCTCAAACAAAAAGTTTGCTGTCATGATTGTCTTTGTCAGTCTTCAATTGAGATTATTTCAGCCAAAATCTGTTCTTGTTTAAAAACATTTCCTAGTCTCTGTGAATAATATTTTTAAGTAGTGTAAAAAAAGATATGTATGATAGTCAAATATAAAACACAAACTTGAAAATAAAAGATTTAATATGAAAATGTTGTCGGGTTTACATAAATTCATAATCTATATATGAAAGAAGATAAATTTAAAACACAGATTAATCTTGTATATTTCATGTATTATTTATTTTATTATAATATAGTCAAATGAGTAACAAGTTTAGATGTACAAATGAAAAGTGAAGGGGTGTTAACAATTATATGCAGCAAACACCACTTGCAGAACTAACAATACATACCCACAAAAAAAAAAAAAAAAAAAAAAAAAAAAATAACCCCCAAAAACCCCCTTTTTTTGGCCATGCCACCAGAAACACAACTATTTTTTTAGGCCTAAGAATTATTGTAACTGGCCCATAACACAAGAAACAACTGAGAGTACACAATGTGGAAACTAGTAATCAGTACTAAATTACAATTAAAACTGGCGTTTGCATAGAGAATGGATTTGTTAATAATTATATTTCTGTTTCCACTCTGGAGACAGACTATGAATTGAATATACATGAACCTTGAATGTAGTAGCCATCTCGAAGACCACCATATTTCTCTTGACCTGCTGTGTCCCAAACATTGAAGCATATTTCTCCTCTGTTGGTATGGAAACGAAGAGGGTGCACTTCTACCCCAAGGGTGGCTGAAATGAAATTATACAAATAAAATACCTGAATCACAAGCGAATTCTTTTCAATTCTTGCCAATGTTGTGAGAGCTACTACCAGCAGTCTTAAGGTGAGGCTATAGATAAGTCAAAATATCTTTTTATGCATATACAGGGCGTCCGGTAGGCTTTGAAACTCAAGGGTCATTGACTCTTCAGCCTAAATTTTCAAGGGTCAAAATCAAATTTTCAAGAGTCAAGGTGAGATTTTTAAGGGTAGAACCATGTGTCATAGGGTTTCTGGCCTTGTATTCTGCGCTTGCATAATTATCATATTCTTCAGTTTGTGTTCTGAAGCTCTACTGTTATATATTTTCAAACAAGTGACAGGAAATTGTCACAAAACCAGGTTTTCATTTTCCAGTCTGCTGGCCGAGCGCAAATGTGTTTTTAAAGTCAGTAGATATACATAATGTGAAAAAGAAACAAAGGTCTTCTTCTATATATTACATGTGTAAACAAGAGGGCCAGGGGGGAAAGAGGGCCCTTTAATGCTCAGGCCCTCTGGTACAAGTCCACTTGCCTGGTGGAAGATCACTAGATAATGTTATATACCAAATAAGTTTTCCTATATACGCCTTTGTAAAACAAATGATCCCCCCCGGGCAAGGTCAATTTTGACCCCAGGGGCATAATTTGAACAAACTTTAAAGAGGTCTACTAGGCAATGCTACATGCCAAATATCTAAGCTCTAGGCCTTGTGGTTTCAGAGAAAAAGATTTTTTAAAGTTTTTACTATATAAGCCTATGTAAAACTAAGTGACCCCCGGTGCGGGGTCAATTTTGATCCGTGGCTCATAATTTGAACAATCTTGGTAGAGGTCCACTAGCCAATTATACATGCCAAATATCTAAGCTCTAGGCCTTGTGGTTTCAAAGAAGAAGATTTTTAAAGTTTTTACTATATAATCCTATGTAAAACTAAGTGAACCCCGGTGCGGGGTCAATTTTGATCCCGGGCTCATAATTTGAACAATCTTGGTAGAGGTCCAATAGCCAATGCTACATGCCAAATATCTAAGCTCTAGGCCTTGTGGTTTCAGAGAAGAAGATTTTTAAAGTTTTTCCTATATATTCCTATGCAAAACTAAGTGACCCCCGTGAGGGGGTCAATTTTGACCCGAGGGCCATAATTTGAACAATCTTGGTAGAGGTCTACTAGACAATGCTACATGCCAAATATCTTAGCTCTAGGCCTTGAGGTTTCAGAGAAGAAGATTTTTAAAGTTTTTCCTATTTGTTGCCATAGCAACCAGAGTTCTGCATGGAATGGAATTCTTTGAACAATTTTGGTAGAGCTTCATGCAAGGAACATTCCTGCATAGTTTTATCAACATTGGCCTAGAGGTTTCAGAGGAGATGTCATTTGAATCAAAATGTTGACGGACGACGGACAATCATCGATCAGAAAAGCTCACCCTGGCGTAGCCAGACGAGCTAAAAAAGTAAAGGGCCATAATTCAGGCAAAATTGATCCAAACACAAAACCCAGACAATATGCACGAGGGCACTTGATGACAACAGTTCTTTGAGAGTTTGGTTTAAATATCTTGAGAAATGTAGGAGGAAGTGGGCACACGACAGTATTCTTCTATATATATAACATATGTGGGGGAAAAGGAAAGCAAAGAAGGGCCATAATTCAGGCAAAAATTATAAAAAAAAAGAAAGAAAGAAAAAAAAAATTTGCTCTGTGTGGGGTTTGAACCGCTGGTCTCATGAGAAATTTTGTCATCTTACTGTAACAGAATACTCAAAAGTATACAGGACTGGTAATCTATTCTAAAAATAGACAGTAATAACAGAGTATTCTCCCTTTTATAATAACAGAGTATTCTCCCTTTTATATATACTTAAATAAGGGGACACAAAATTGCTAACGGACGGACGGACAACCAGGGGCAGAACATTATATATTCAAAATTCTTTAGTTCACAATTATAGTTCTGTGAAAGTTTGGTTGAAATCCCTTGAGAAATGCAGGAGTTGCACACAGAAGAGTATTTTTCTATATATATTACATAATATGGAAAAAAACAAAGGCCCATGATTCTGTCAAAAATGATCAAATCACAAAACCCCGACAATATGACCCCAAATGCTATCCCAAGTGGCGTCTCCACGCAAGCTACCTACAGACCAAGTTTCATTGTAATTGGTCACTCCTAGCTCGATTTATTGAGCGGAAACCATTTTTCTATTTTTAGTAACTGTGACCTTGACCCTAGTGACCCCAAATGCAATCCCAAGTGGTGTCTCCATGCAAGCTACCTACAGACCAAGTTTCATTGTAATTGGTCACTCCTAGCTAAAGTTATTCAGCGGAAACCAATGTTTGATTTTAAGTAACAGTGACCTTGACCCCAAATGCAATCATAAGGGTTTTTAAAAAAACCTACCTACACACCAAGTTTCATTGCAATTGATGACTCCTAATATAGTTATCCAAAAAAACCAATGTTTTCAATTTCAAGGCAACAATTGTCATTACTGTATCAAGAAGTAGGTATTTCAAAAAACCTGCTTAATAAATTTTCTAACAAAAGATACAATTAAAATTGTGTTTCTGGTTAAACAACTACAGAAAGATCATTTGAAGATCTATCTATTCAAATTAAACTTGTGAAGATATTAAGGGCCTGCTTACCAACGTATCTTTTCTCAAACTCTCCTGTCAAGTGCCGTTTCACAAAAGTTGTTTTGCCTACACCACCATCACCCACTATGCACCAGCTAAAACAAAAAATCCAAAATTAATGACATACAAGCTTGCAGAACTGTTTGCTAAGACTTTAAATTTAGCTAGTCTTATACATTGCAAATAATGATTAATATCAAACAAATTGAATATGGGGATATTGATTATGGTAACTCAAAAAGCTTTGCTAAATTTACTAAAATTTGTATGAATGGCAATGGAACTTAATAAATTAAGGTAAAATAAATTATGATGGTGTTACTATTCTAACACATGCCGCCTATATAAAGATATTTGAAAAGCCTGTATTATTTCACAAAAATAAACATGTTTTTCTAGATATTAAGGGCCTTGAATCGTACCAACGTATCTTTTGTCAAACTCTCCTGTCAAGTGCCGTTTTTTAAAGTTGCAATGATGTACTACTACCATTACAATAAAGTACCAGATTGTAATACAAAAAAATCCAAAATTAGAATCGAAATAATAAGCTTGCACCTGTTTGCTCATTGAATATAAAATAACTAGTCAGTCATTTGCAATTATGATTAATATCAAACATACTTTGGGGCATACTGATTATTGTAATTCTACGATCCAGCTTCCTGACTAATTTTATACAATTGTATGAATGGCAATGGAACTTAAAACAGGGGTAAAAATTATGAGGGATTACTGTGTATTTTTACTACAGCACATGTACTATGTAAATATCTACTTCCTGGATTAATATCAATTCAGATCGCTTTGATTCTGATAAAATTTGGTAAACATTGTCTTAGTGGATATAATTGTAAAACTAACCTTGAAAGTTGGCATATCCTGTCGAACTTGTTGTTCTGCCATTGTGATTTTCAGATGTTTCTACAACACCAGAACATGTAAAAGATTAACATAATATATATATATCTATTAATTCAAAAAGACTATTCCTGTGCTGTTGATAAAAAATTCAAATTCTTTTGACGAAAAGTAATTTCCAGGTTTTTCTATCAAGTCTATTGTCCAATTTACATTCTGAAATTATGCATCTTTTCAATATAACAAGCAAAAATACTTACAAAAATGTAAATTTCTTTTACCAAAAAATATGACCAAACGTAAATAACTTGACTTCGATTGTAAATGAAGATGATGTTTGTGGATATTTCTTCCAACTTGCGAAAAGGTTGTGGCGCAATTTCTACCACTTCTGGAGTCTACCGGTGAAAGCCAGTTTGAACCAACTTAGCGGGAATTTTCCATTGACCAACAGATGATAATATTCATAATTAAGAATAGCCCTTCCATATTAAGTAGTTAATATAACAAATAATGAACAGTGAAGTTAAATACCGAGAAGCTTTGTTATTTTCTTCCCTCCGAAACTACCAAATTTACTTTCGTTAAATCACCGGAACCGGAAAGACAAATTGGCGCATGCGTGTGTGAGACGGAAACGGGGAATTGTGTATATATTAAAATTGTATCGATTTTTCCCAATTTAACATAACTCATGGCGGTTCAGTAAGCATTTGGAATAAAAGTTTGGTGTAAAATTAATGTGGATTGCCAGCCGTAAGTGCTGAAAGAAACGCAGGATGACAAAAGACCGCCTGCCGGCCCTGAAAGCGGTAGGTGTTTCCACTCTTCATGAAAACGGTGTTGACATACAAAAATCCGTTTACAAAAGCGTACACAAGTGTCAAAATTAGGAAGCTGCTTTTATTGAAAAAAGATCATCTGAAAAGGTCATTCATGTATTGTTAATATTGAGAACTTTAGATTTTTCATTTCATAGACCAATTCAAAATCATTGCAAAGCTGTTGTCTTGAATCCTAATTAGCCAAAATTGTGTGGTCATTACTTAGCACTTACAACAGCAAGCATGAAAATTCTTCTGTGCTGAGTAGCAGGTTTAACTGCTGATTCTTCAACTCAATCTGATGTCCACTAATTCATACACAGGCAATGTCACTGCTTGAGTGGTACAACAATATAGTGGTATATTGTAGCCTAATTAATTTGGCATTTCAGTGCGAGTCTGTGACCCCTTTCACAGATCTGATATTTTATAACTGTCACACTTCTACGCCTAATTTTATTGTGCTCCATAATAGGCGGAAAGTGTAGTTTCAATATTGGGTACAACCGGCGCATAATACACAATTTACCTTGTTCAACAATTTTTCGCTCTAAAATGAATGAATTAAATATTTCTTTAAATGAAAACCTAAGATTTTATGAAAAGTCTCACCAATTTATAAAAATGTTAATCTTTAAGCCTATACATGCAAGTTTACACATACGGCATAATATGCCATTTATTTTTTATATTTCACCGATTGATGCAGGTGTGTTAATAGGTAAACGTAACTTGGAATTGAGTAAGTATCATTTTTAAACTGAATATTATCATGTTAAATCATTTATACATTTAAATATTGGATTTTATTGCATTTATTAGTGCCCAACAGAATTTCGTTGGGGATGATTTCCCAGCAATTTGCACATCAAAGTGAGACGTAGAAGGCGGACAACTGTAAAATGTCAACCTGTAAAATCGGTTTGCCTTTGAAGTGGAAATAGTGAGACTAGGTATATTGCAGTACAGAGCCGGGCCGATACGTACCACGATAAAATTCCTGTACCGCGATATTCATAGTTAAATGAATTTTTTACTTAACAGATTGTAATGTATGTAAATAAATCAGGGGGAAAAAAGATGTTTGACCACTCTTGGTTAAAAAATATGATATAATATTGCCCATAAAGCAGGATAAGCTTTTAATAGACAGTTTCGGGATTGCTTGTGGGCAGTTTGTAGCACTGTTTTTACGACAGAGATTTGGTTTCATTTTATTTTCTAAGCCTTTCTGTTACATCAATATATATTGCGTATGGGTTGACTGTATGGCAGTATATCACAATACGGGTTTGACCGTATCATTTCAACCCTACCGACTAGACTAAAAATATCATGAAATCGTGTGGCGTGGTGGTCAAGTATGGTAGTCTCACGTATATCAGTGCTATACAACCGGCTTGAAAAAGAACCAAGGGGTCTGTTCGTAAAAGAGCTAGGGTCTGGTAAAGGGATTGCCTTCTGCCATCTCTTCAACCTGCGCAAATTCATTACAACCAAGATAAAATAATACGTAGTTACGTACATGTTTCAAAAAGAGGTGCCGTCGTTATCTAATTTTCTCGGTTAACAGCTCACCTCAGTATAAATAGTAACTGTTCAGCATAGTATTTACTGTTATGTATTAAATGTAAGGTAACCACTCTGAACAGCTCTAGTAAACTTTTTTTTGTTATGGCGATCAATGGCTTATAAATATTGATTAACCAATCATAGCGCATGATTTAATTATAATTGACAAGCTTCCGAAAATGTCCGATGTCAAATACACATCTTAACCGAATTTTGAAACACCCAACAATAAGTTTCAACTGTCACATGCTCAACTCTGCATTCCTTTTTTAAGACTTAAAGAGTTTTTACAATACCATAGTAATCATAGGATGTGGTTAAGTCAGTAAAGTGTTCTATTTTTGTAAGATTTTCTGTTGATTATTTATGCATTTCAAAATGTGAGATGAGACATTTGAGTTTGTGTGGCAGATTTACTTGTACAGAGTCATTGGGTGATCAGTTCCATAAAAATTTATACATTGTACACTTAGTCCTGAGGATCACAGGCGTAATGTAAAGGTCTTTATATTTGTGATTTGTTTATTTTTCGTGATTTTCCAATTTCTATTTAATTGCGAGGTTTTTAATTCACAAGCAAGCACTATTTGATATACATGTAGAATCATCATTTGTTTCCTATTTTAGCGAGTTTGATGAATTTGAGAACTGAAACAAAAAAGATTTACTGGTAACGAGTAATAATTTGTAAATGTAATATATAAAGTTTTTAATACTACATTGTTCAAAAAGATTATTTATAATTTGCAAAACTCTTTGTAATTTTTGTACATAAAAGAAGTCCAGGAGCCTGGATATATGTCTGAATTAATCATAAAACATTTGTGTCACATGACTATTATGTCGTGTAACAGCTTCTGTGTCATAGGTGTCAAGTTGCATTTTCTTACACATGAACATTAATTGATTTTGTAATCTGTTATCTAATAAAACATAACAAAATATTAGAGACAGTACAGGGGTTGCAATAACTAAATAATTTAAATTTATGAAATAGAAACTGCCATACATGTAGAATTTATTTCAACATTTCTGCGTCATCATACACTATTTTCGCTCTATCAAGATAGATATACATAGAAAATTGTCAGATGTTTATGGCAAACTGTGAACCTTTTAAATTTTTAGATAGTTTCAATCAAAAATGGGGCAAACACTAATAAATAAAAAATTGTCAGAGTTAGTAAACAGGGGTTGCAGTAACTAAATAATTCAAATTTATGAAATCAGAAAGTCATCAAGGAGAAAATGAAATTTCGGCACATCTACAAATTTTCCTACATGTTAATTGTCTTATGTTTATAGGCACTTATTTGAAAATAACTCGTACAAATTGCTTATTCTGAAGAACCATTGCAAAATTCCATTTCTGAAGTTTTATGTAGTCTGGTTAAAAAAGGAGTTTATGGTTTTAAATAAATGAGAGCATAATTATAAAGTGGACCTACCTGACAGAGAATAATATCCGTGGATTAATAGAATATCACCTTTGGTTGTTATTAAAGTTTAAAGATTGAAGCACACAAGATACAACATAGGATGGTGAATTTGTCTTTTCAAAACACCTGGCACTATAAAATATGTGTTTCCAATCTGCATCACATGATTTATATACACCTTACCACCTGACAATTTGCATATATACATTTACCAGCAGACATTTTATAATTGTTTCAGTTTATATTGCCACTGTATGGATAGAATAGAACAATTGTACATGTCTGGAAATGTGTCATAAACACATAAATTAAGCAATTAATACTTGATCAAAACAGTTGAGAAAAGGAAGTTATGCTGATAATAACTTCACGGCATGTATTGTGTGGCAATCTGTGATAATATCATTAAGGGATCTATAAAGGAATTTCCTGTGAATTTTTACAAGTGCTGATCATGCTGATTGGCCCCAGGTGGTGAGAATAGGGGACAGGAAATGAGGGAATTCCGTGTGATTAACCTTGACATTTGGTATCACAGTAGCTCTGTATGTAAATATGCTGTAAGTCCTTGCATTTTTTCTTTCCCCTGATTAATAGAGAGACCTAAGGCAATATGTTTTAAAATTTTCCTTTTTTTTTTAACTTCAGCAATAAGAGCATGTAGAGTTATCTTTTCCTGGTTTGGAATTGACAATCATGTAATGGGTGTCTCAATGACTCTGTTGAAAAAAAAAAAGGCAATTATCATTGAATGAAACAAAACTGATGCGTCCCAAGTCAGACGTCAGTATCAAATTAATCAGTATTAGACAAGTGACCATTCTATATTGTATATTCACTTAATTCAGTATTCCAAACTTAATGTAGAAATGCAATTATTTCACTTTGTGATATTCATACTACCATCTTTAACAGACAAGTTGTAAGACTAGAAATTCTACGTACATTTGTATAGTAACCTGGTTACCATTAATTGTTGCATTTGCAGTTACACCATCCATGTGTAGAAAGAAATGAAAAAATCTTCTGTACAAAATAAAATCAGCTCATAGAATGACTTCTTCGACTTAGGTTCTCATTCATGTTTAGTGTACCCTACACTTCTTAATACTAAAATTTACAATGTTCCTGTCTATTTGCCATAAACCTCGACAGGTTCTATGTATCACTCTGTCATGAGAATGTCAGGACCTTTTTGTACGCATATTTAAATTAGTGTATTTTTTCAAAATAGATTTACACATAGGCCCAGTGTACCTTTAGGCCCTCCCTTTGGTTTTTTTTGTATAAATTTTGTTTAGAAATATTACATAGGCAGTTTTCTGAAACCCCGTATACACTCTGGTGCTTCAGTGGTAGGGCAAGAACATCCTTTACACTTTTGTGTATTTTATGATAGGAATGTTATTTGTTTTTTTTTTTTTGTATTTTGTTAAAATCGGGCAGTGCTATGCCAGTGTAGGGAAAAAACTTTACACCATGGAACTTTAATAATGCCAGGAAAAAAGGTTCTTTAATCATTAGCATTGAATTTCAGTACACATGTAAGGAATCTGTATGTTTCTTTCAGACCCAGAGCGATGATGATGACGCAGATGAGGTTCAGGTGGGCGTCGATACCGGAGGGTTTATGGACGAGTTCTTCGCACAGGTAAATAATCCGAGCAGTTTTATTAAAGCTCTTTTCATGTTGAAAGTCATTTAGTAGTTTCACAGTCACAGGCTAGAGTTGTTGGAACAGTTACTGGGTCTTTTAGTAGAATGAATAAAAACATTACACAGGATTTACTTTATAACATGCCAACTGATTTACCCCTGTCTTCTGTTTAAAAGTTTGTTTCTTTAGAATATGTGAAAATTCCTGCTTAATTTTACATTTCTTTGGAATTTTCGATTTCGCTATGCCGAAATACATGTACTGCATCATAATATTTCCCAAATAAGGGAGCAATTTCCCTCTTCTCTGTAGAAAGCCATGCTTTTTATGACAGTAATAAACGGCAACTTATTTCCACATCCAAGTTAATATGTGTCTGGTCTGCTATGTGGGAAAGTGAGATGTATAGGTTAGTTGCATTGCTAATGGTATAAATAATATTAAACGTTTCCATTAACATGATTAAGTATATATTTGGGAGACTATGAATTGCCTATCGTCTTGCGGTACCAGTCATACTGCAGTGCAAATTGACCAGTTTTGCATCAGGGAACAAAATATATAAGCTTTATCCAAGCTTATACCAGGGAATTTGCTTTTAGAGCCATAGGCTGTCTCAACTGTAGGTGATCGTTGGACCTCTGTAACAAGCAAACATCATTCGGAAGACCATGTTATATATATTTAGATGGGAGGCGGGTGTTCTGCTAAAGGAGACTGAAGTCTGTTAGGGAATTGTAAGGTCTGTCTTTTTTTATGGGTCAATGAGAGAGATTTTGGAGTGTACAATTATATGTACGTGACTGTCAGTTTGTTCAGCTTTGACCAAATATCACACCTATGTGACAGTTTGGTGGTGACACTTGACTTGGTTGGTATGATGTTGCAATGCAACCAGACTCTACGGTGCTTGTGAAAGAACATTGAAATTGTCCTGGCCTTCCTAATAATGTGAACTGTGTGGCATAATCATTCTGTTATTGATTTAAACAAAAAGCGTAGGGAAAAATTAATGCCAAATGAGGGAATACGTAACTGATGGTGAAGAATTTTTCAGGGCACCAATCAATTTGATCAGGTTTCAATTAAGTGTTATCTGATAGACTGAGAGGGTTGAGAAAATTTGCTTTCAAGTGTTGTGAACACTGTCACGTAGTACATTGTATAATTATGATGAAATTTGCTGTTATAATAAAGACATTTTAAAGCTTGATTTAAATTTTACCACCTCTTTTACCTTAAAAATTGGATCAGACTTTGAAATAATTTCGCACAAATGTTTGTTTTGACTACTGAGATTGTTTTACTTAACATTTTGATTTGTCGTGGTAAAACAGGTCTGGTTGTGAAATAAGAGCACAAGACACCCCTCGCTCCCACCCCCTCTCGCACAAAAAACTTAAGAGAGTGTGGTTTATTTTGTTATGCATGTATGAATATGTAGGAAATTGCTAAAAAATCCTCTTTACCAAGAATAAAGATAGTTGATTTGTAAAATATATGAGGTGCTTTATAATGTAAGGTAAAGAAAACTTTTTAAAAAGTCCTTGTTAGACATGTTAGAAACTAATTGCCAGATTTTGTGTCAAGTAATTGGCTGAATGTAAAGATCTCTATACAATGTGATTAAATTTTTTTCTTTCAAAATATGATTTCCAAGTTTAGGCATGGAAAAGGTGAGCAGTGAAGGACCATGACAGACCTCTTGTTAAGGATTAGCATAATTATATTGAATGGGTTGTATGCTAAGATTTGAAAGTGCTGAAATTGACAAGCATTTGGAGGGCTCATTGCAGTACAGTCTTTAAGTTATATGAAACAAAGACGGACTTATGACTGTATTGCGTTGAACTCTCGATTTGTGAATAATCAGTTGAAGCGTACTGCTTGTAAAATCAGCATCCTTTCATATCTCAAATGCAATCAATGAAGAATCAGATTGTTTCCGAAATGGAAAACTTTGAATGCCTGCAAGATTGGTTTTTGCAAAAATCCATTACAAATTGTTGCACTTTTTTGTCCATTATATTAGATTTAGGGCGAAGTATCGGAATTCCATAAACCAAACTTTGTATTTAATTCCTTCTGTTTTATTGAAGAAAGGAAAGTAAAAACAAAGTAAAGTTATGATTTATTATGACATTTAAAACTGATGTATTGCAAAAACTCGGATGGAAATTTTAAACAGCTAGAACTAAAATATTAAGACAAACTGTTAACAGTGGAGCGGTGGTGTAGAGGTAAAGGTGTCTGCCGCTGATCCTGGAGGTTGTGGGTTCGAGCCCCACTGGGGTCATGACTGTACCTCCTCATATGACACCAGTACTGGTTTTTCCAGGAAGAGGACTCGAGATTGACTCGACAAGCTACAAGCTTTCTTCACAATCAAGCTAAAATAAATTAGTATAAACTAAACTAAGACAAACTGTTCAAGGTTGGAAAATCAATCTGTAGTTAAAAATAAAAACTAAAACAATAGAAATGAATAGTTTGTACGATGAGTCATCCAAGCCCATTTTGCTTCCATAATTAGAACATCAGATCTGCCAATATTAAAACATTTAATACATCTGCAGTTTCTAAGTCCAGGACAAAATCTTGCTAAAGTGGGAATTCTGATAAAAAGGCCATTTAAAGGAAACACATTATTATGAAAGTCGTGTGCCTCAGCATTATCACAGATTTGATGGATACAGCTTCTTTGAACTATATAGAAAAGCTTCCCTGCATATCTGTCATATAGCGGCTACTTTAGATAATCTATTGCAGAGAATTATGGCTAAAAGTAATCTAGATCTTCGATGTTCTTAAACTCTGTGTTTTGTATCACTTGACTAGTTTCTGCTTTAATATTGTTAAACCCAACTCCATCATGGTAACATATGTTTTTGTTATTGAAAATACCAAAACTGCTTCGTCAGGCAGAAAATGTGTTTCTGGAAATGAGTTTCTGTAAGTGTACAGTTATAAAGGGAAGAAAGATTGCTTCTGAGTGTAACATACTTGTGTCCTATGTGGTTTTGATTGCTATTTTGGAAAGGAACCATTTTTTGAAGACACAGGAAAAAAAGTCTTGTCCTTTTTGTTTTTACCTTTGGTTTGGAAGGAAACTGTGTTTTTAAGGCCAGAGAATTAGTCTTGAGTGCAACCCTGGATTCTGGCCTAACTATTTTTAAACTTCTGGTTTGGAAAGAAACCAGTGTTTTGAAGACCAGAGAAATTATAGTTATGAGTGCAACACTGGATAACTCTTTATGTAACATATGATTTGGAAAGAAATCAGTATTTTGGAGACACAGGAAATATAGTCTTGTCCTAGTTGTTTTTACCTCTGTTTTGAAAGGAAACCAGTGTTTATAAGACCAGAGAAATAAAGTCCTGAGTGCAACCCTGGATTCTGTTCTTATTATTTTTACTTCTGATTTTGAAAGAAACCATTTTTTTGGAGACCAGAAAAACAGTCATGAGTGCAACCTTTGATTCTGTCCGAATTATTTTTTCATACCATATGACAGGGAAAGAAACCAGTGTTTTTTAGGACCTGAGAAATAAAGTCATGAGTTCAACACTGGAATCTGTCCTAATAATTTTTAAGTACTGTATGATTTGGAAATAAACCACAAATTACATTTGAGAACCTGAGAAATAAAGTCATGAGTGCAGCCCTGGATTCTGCCTATTTTAGCCACACAGGAGATTAGGGGTTTATTGTGAGAATTTAATTAGAAGAGGTCAGCTGTCATGCCCATGGCTGTATGTCTACATATTTCCATAAGTTTTGCAGAGAATGTAATAATTGTTGGCAAGTTCAGGATTAAAATAGACAGACTGCCAGAAAAAAACGAGACAAAATTCAGTCTAGCAGATACATTAGGGAAGGTTCAAAAGTTTATAAAGGGCATTTTTTTTGTCTGATATACAGTACTATCTATGTAATAATCTAGTAGGAGAGAAAAGTCACTTCTGTTCCTTTTTAGTCAAGCAAAATACTACATACAGCATGTTATGGTTTCCTACTACTGCAGTAGATAAGGTCCTCATATTTCATTACAAAATTTGTATTTCAGACATACCTAAAGTTGTTCATATTGTATTAACAAAACTTTGAGTACCCCTTTGTACGATCAATACAAATGTAGTAGTACCTGGGTATAGATTGTTCTGTGGTTTCATTGATTTTAGTGAGGTCATTGTCCATGGAATGGAACATCCTGCCATGGATAAATTATTTGGTCTGTGGATGACAGTCTATGCTGTACATGGATAACTTCCATAGTGTCCTAATTCCATCTATGGGCGATCAGTGTCATTTCAATCCATGAGCAGTGTCCATGATGGTCAGTGTCATTTCAGTCCATGAGCAGTGTCCATGATGGTCAGTGTCATTTCAGTCCATGATCAGTGTCCATGATGGTCAGTGTCATTTCAGTCCATGATCAGTGTCCATGATGGTCAGTGTCATTTCAGTCCATGATCAGTGTCCATGATGGTCAGTGTCATTTCAATCTCAGGGATCACGTTTGAGGGCGACGTGGGCGAAATAGTCGCCGTATCCCCGGCCATTTCGTCACTGATCGGGCATAAAAGGGAAAACAAGTCGCTCCATTTTTCGAAACCGACAATGGTTTCAGTGTCAATCACTTCAATTCTGTTTGTTAAATCAGCTTTCATTGGTCAATTAAAAACGGTAAGCCAATCAAAAGGGGCGAGACAACATACGATTTAAAGGTTGACATGTATGATGTTTATTGTCAATTTAATTTAGTAAACATCGATTATTAAACGGATTAGCATTGATTGGGAACAATAAGGACCAATTACACATGCCTACAATTAAACTGGCTTAAGAGCCAGTAAGTTGTTTGGTCGTATTGACACGCTTATTTATGCAAAGAATATCAGACAGTGCTGTTCAGTTGTTGATCGTTTGCGCATTTTTTTATCCATGTAATCAGTTCATTAATCGGCATTAAAATCAGAAGGAAAAAGAGTTTTAATAAAATATTTCATGCAATCACATTGCATTTCACTATAAAAATGTTAAAAAGCTTGAAGGAACCCACAGAACATAATATTATCACTCAAGAATGTTTATTAATGAGAAAGAAATTTTATAAATAAAAAGTTTGTTTTATGCAGTTGTTTAAGCATGAACAGGGTACACTGATTTTACATTAAACGGTATCAACGCGTTGTACAAACTTCTCCCTGTTCAGAAAAACTTCTCCCTAATGTCTCTGGAGGGAGAAGTCACTTCTCCCTGTGAGACTGGGCTAGCGTGATCCCTGAATCTATAAGCAGTGTCCATGATGGTCAGTGTCATTTCAATCCATGATCAGTGTCAATGATGGTCAATATCATTTCAGTCCATGAGCAGGGTTCATAATGGTCAGTGTCATTTCCATCCATGATCAGTGTCGATGGTGGTCAGTGTCATTTCAATCCATGAGCAGTGTCCATGATGGTCAGTTTCATTTCAATCCATGATCAGTGTCAATGATTGTCAGTGTCATTTCAATCCATGAGCAGTGTCCATGATGGTCAGTGTCATTTCAATCCATGATCAGTGTCCATGATGGTCAGTGTCATTTCAATCCATGATCGGTGTCCATGATGGTCAGTGTCATTTCAGTCCATGAGCAGTGTCCATGATGGTCAGTGTCATTTCAATCCATGATCAGTGTCCACGATGGTCAGTGTCATTTCAATCCATGATCAGTGTCCACGATGGTCAGTGTCATTTCAATCCATGATCAGTGTCAATGATGGTCAGTGTCCTTTCAATCCATGATCAGTGTCCATGATGGTCAGTGTCATTTCAATCCATGATCAGTGTCAATGATGGTCAGTGTCCTATCAATCCATGATCAGTGTCAATTCATACATGGTCAGTGTCCTTTCAATCCATGATCAGTGTCCATTCCATGCATGGTCAGTAGCATTTTCATCCATAGTCAGTGTCCTTTCTATCCATAGTATCATTTCAATCCATGGTCAGTGTCCATGATATCCAATGTCCAATCAATGCATGGTCAAGAGCTACAATCAGTAATTCCACAGTAGGGAAGGATAATAATTCAGATTTAAAAGACAGACAAGTTCATTAAACAAATTTAGGGTTGTAATGGGTTAAGACTAACAGAATGCACAGCACAATGCACTTGACAAGTCTGAGCAATGTTTTTTATTACGAACAAATTAGTTTATATGGGTCTCTCTCAAACAAGCATTGATTTACTTGGAAAACCTGTCTGAGATATGCATTTTCCCATTGTTTGTTACAAGACTTTTAGGCGTTGCGGCTTGTATTGGCATATTTGCATCAGTTTCTCTTCCCCTTATTTTTAGTAAGTGAATTCTGTAGATTTTATCGAAGGATTTACAATTATTTTGTGCTGCAATAACAGTTTTGCAAGTCTGTGTAGGCAGGCCCCAAGTTGGTGTAGGTGTCTGGTAAATAATGTGATGGATGCAGAAGTTGCCAAATCAAAGGGTCGTTAGGTGGGAGGAGCCATATTTCATGAAAACAGATTGAATAACAGAAAAACCCATATATAATGCAGAAGTTTTGTGTTGTCAATGCAGCTTCTGGTAAATAATGAACCCTTGGCATGTGATTAATGTATCAAGTACATTATTATCAAGACAAATACGTGTGACGCCCATGCAAAATATTTGATCAGATAGATGTTGTTCTTGCGCTTTTTATGTTGCAGATGGTTTTCTTTGCATTCGGCAACATTATAAAGTATGAACAGTGGCAACAGTCATGACATATATGTATGTGAAACAAGATTAAGCAAACATTAGAAAGAAAGGTGTTATCAAACCTTCCTTAAAAGTGTTCTAATGTGTCGAAATACATTGAAATAAATACTTTGAAATATTGAATATTTTGTTGGTCTCTGATTGTCCTCAAAACTTAAGCACAAAATGAACAAAATTGAATCAAATTACCTTTCAAATGATGACTTGATGTTCAAAATTCTTATTTGTCAGATTGAGAAAAAAAACTAACTGTTAAATAAAAGTAAAGATGCAGCTTTGATTCTTACTGAGAACTGTGGGGGCAACATTTGAAGTGTCGCAGAATTAAAGTCCCAGGAGCGCAATTACAAGTATCTCTTATTTTTCCGAGAAAGATGTCTTACCAGTGGATTTTTTAATGACCTGTATTTGTACCAAAACGATTCAAACTTTGATCTTTAAATTGATATGTTTATGTTAGAAATCTAGTGCTGTATTTTTTTCAATGATACTGCATAAAATAAGAAAGGCTTTCTGACAACTCTTTATCATGAAAAAAGGACTTGAATAAGAAAGAAAGGCATATGTCAACATTGTTTTAGAGTGAATAGAACATGGTTCTACCATTATCTGATCAGTAAATGTATTTTACTAGATCAGTAAATTCTAAGTGATCCTGGGACTTTAAACATCTTGAGCAAAACAGATCATGAAAAACAAATTAAGTACCGATTCTAAAATTTTGTAAAGGAAAGAAAAACAAAACAGAAAGCACACAACAAAGCAAAATAAATGCAGCATCAAATTTATATAAATCAATATTTCAGTTTTGTCATGTCTGTTTCCGAAAAAGTGCATTCAAGCTCAATGTACCAGATAAAATGTTTCTATTACCAGAACACCAATCATTGTATTATAACATTCTTGAAATACATAAAAGCTTGGCTACCACAGAAAATGACTTTATTGTAATTTTACCAATTTTGTGGGTATGATTGTTGTTTTGCCCCGTACGCCATTCATAACTGTCAGTTTAATAGAAAATGTTGAATCAATACCGTCGCTATCCGACGCTATTTCAGGCTGCATCGGCTATAATCTACTGAAACTGTTATTTTTTATGGTCGTACGTTTTTGTACTTTTCTGTTCATATTTGTAAGTGCCGAATCACTTGCTACTAGTTGTACTTTATTGTCGTATTGGAGACGTGATGTTTCAATTTGCTCCCGGTTTTATAATGCCAGCTGACTTCATTATATTTTGTAACCTTTTTAAAGTGCCAGATTACAAGGGCCAGTCAACATCAAGGCATATATTACATTGATCCAATGTATCTTCACTAACTCGGGATTTTGAAGGGTGCTGCACCCTGTACCTTTCCCCCCTCCCCACCCCCACCCCCACAAACTCACATAATGTAAAGATAGAGATCTTCAAGCATCTCTTAGCATAATAAAACAACGATTTCATTATATAAAGGTGTTACATTCAATTTTTCAAGTTTTCAGTTTTAAGGATATTGCTTCAAACATGCCTCTTTCTCAGTGCACCCTGCATTACCCTTTTTTGGAAGTCTAGAATTATCCCATTACACTCAGTGTTCTGAAACGTATCTTGTATTAAAATGCATCACTACTAAACAAAGTGAAGTTTCTCCCCCAGGTACAAAATAACCGCCCAAGGTATAAACATGTTGCTGGTTTGGTCTTTTGTCAACCAACTTCAGAGTCATATGTTCAATCCTTGTCGTGATTGTTTCCAATGATTAATGTGTTAAAATGGCAAAACCTTGTGTCTGGTAATAATTATCATGTAGATACATGTAGAAAGGGGCTATAACTGCGGTTAAGAAGTCCGGTAAAAGTAAGCAGGATGTCGCATGGTCAGCTGCCTACTTGCTGTATAACAGAGTACTGTAGAAGACAGCTGTAAAACCCAAAAGAAACATCGTAATTACTAGGAATGATCTGGCAGCCTTATTACAGAGTGCCAGTACTCTTTTTGGTATTTTCCTGAGTGTTATGGTGAATGAAATATGATGTCAATTTAGAGATTTTTTATTGGTCTAAGAAAATATCCATATATGGTATCGCTATTTATTTTTAGATGCTGAAATCTAATTAATGGTATATTTAGAGTATTTACGAGCAGCAGAAGAAAAGCAAAGTAAGCTTATAATATATGTGGTAGTCTTGTGAAACCTGTTACTCCAGGGTCGCTGTATAGTACTCTATAAACCAGTGACGGTAATTGTGTTTAAAATTGGAGTCCGGCAATCAGCGGCAAACTCAACTACAAATTACTGTCTGAAATGTCAAAGCAATTCAAACAGACAATGGAATTGGACAATGACAATGTTTGAAAAATATAGTTAATACTATACCAATGAAAATTAATGTTTGCTTTCCAATAATGGTATAATCAATTTTTGTACTATTTCATTGTATATTGTGGTCTTCATGGTCAACATTGAGCTATTTAGGCGACTTAGCTATAGTATTTTCCGTTATTGCCGTATCTGTCCTAATTAACGCTCTCCCATAAAATGCTGGTTCTTAGGAATTTAGTAACCGAAAGATGCATGCTGCAGGAAGTAAACCGTTTGTAGTAATTTGCAGAAGACAGAGTGATAATTATGCGGTACCGATGTGATGTGTACTGCTGACTGCAGAACTTACAAATTTTCTGTATGGCAGGAGACCTTAGATAATTTACGAAGTTTCTGCGTATTAAAAACATTTTATATTGGTTTTGAAAAAAGTTACGAAGAAATTGGGTTGTAGGATGTATCGACATGGTTTTCCTATACATGCACAGGACAGAGCATGTTTAATTTAACGGAACTTAGTCCATTCTCATTCGGTAACTTTTGCATGTAATTGCCCTTATGAAATTCAAATATGGCGGCCTCCATGAAAAACAAGATACATGTATTTTGCTTCCAAACAGTCATGATTTGCTAGTTCAAGAACATATTCTAGAACATTTTAAGAACTATTTAAGAACTTTATTAATTCTTAAGAAATGTAAGAACTGTTCTTAAATGGTGTTCTTGAACAGCCAATTAAATTAAAATGGTTGTAGTATGTTCAAGAACTAAATATCTTAATAACTTACATTTTGTGTAATATCCTAGAACAATTCAAGAACTGTTAACATAAGAACCAAATTTCGCAGGGGTTAGGAGCGACTAAAAGGGAAGATACAGTAACTCAGGCACACATTATGTGCCATATAACTATAATTTATGTCCAATGTCTGTACATTATAGGAATACAGGAGACAATAAGAGAGATAATGTGTTTGCAAACAAAGTGCAGTATTACGCAATATTTTCTACTGATAATTACGACAATCGAATTAGGGTACGAGCCAGAAGTCCATGTTTTTGCATTGTTAGTGTATTTTTTTAACGACTGTCACTTTCTAAAAGTAAAAGATATTATAACAAGTTTTATATCAATGGAAATCTTAATTAAATATATTTTATTTACAATTTAATCATTCTTTTCAGTTTGAGTTAAAATTTAAAATGAAAAAATAATGATAAGGCCTAACGTTTCACTCCTTTATGCATGATTCATGATTTTAGAGGCAAGTCATGCCATTATAAAAAAATAAGTGTCTTTACAGACGGTAATTCATTTTACAAAAAAAATTGAATGTGACAATATCAGTATCATTAGCTATTTTCAGAACTTTTTGAATTTTGAAAAAATGGTAAAATGAATTTTGAAAAAATGGTTAAAAAAATTTAAACATTTCTTAAACCAATACATGTGCATAAACATTGTGAACACAACCATTAACAGATTTTATATCTGAACCTCAAATAATTTGCAAGTGACATCACAGTGATCCCTGCCCATAATTTAAATTGTTCAAAATAATATTGAACTACTCTACTGCATTATCTTGAATGAACAGTACTGGTCGATTCTGAAGCCTGAGTGACTTGACAATAGGGTTTATAAAATATTTATTATACTTAGAAAGAAATGCATTATATGACCCATTGGGACAAAGAATTTTAGCAAAGAAATTGTGGTAATCAGTTGAATAGGATGTTTACGATTAATATTTGAAAAGAAAATTCTGTTTTTTGACACCTTTTGTTAACATTTAAATATCACATGATGTGTCTAGAAGCATCAGAAGTGAAACTGAATCTGGTATGAGAGATGAAGTTACTGCATCATGAAAAGCTGATGCTAATTTTAGAATTTATTTTATCTTTCTCACACAAATTCACAAATTGTAGATGAAAATGTTTTTTCTTATAAAGCTGTCACCAAGGAAAATTAAGGTGGAATGGTGTAACTGTCACCAAAGAAAATTAAGGTGAAATTTTAAAATTAAGGTGAAACTGTCATCATAGACAATTAAGGTGGAATATTCATTACATTCACTTCAGCTGTATCCCATAAATTTTTCACGTTATGTCTCCATATAGGTGTTTATATCTGACATTTAATGAGGTACAGATTAACTAGTTGGGGGTATGAATCGCTTCCAGTGATAGCTCCGTTGACCACTAAAATGATTTTAACTTTGTCTGACAAGAAGCATCGCCAAGCTTTGCAAAGAAGAAAAAGAGATTTGAAATTGGACTGAATTACCATATCAGCCCAAATTTCGATTATTTGCCCTAAATTGGCTGGAGACACCCTGCTAAATCCTACGTTCAACAAATCAGCAACAAAACAGAATTATAACGAGTGATGAATGGTTGGGTAAACTGCCGTCCTGTTAAAATGACAAAATACAGTTACTGGCGTTGAGCTCGTACAACAACAGAATTGATTTAAATCGAAATACGGACATTTTTATTTTCAGGTTGAAGAAATACGACAGATGATAGATAAGATTGCGTCCAATGTGGAGGATGTGAAGATGAAGCACAGTACAATATTGTCAGCACCCCAGACTGACGACAGTAAGTGCCGTAGCCTCTGTCATTTCTATATTTAGAATCTAACTTTTGTCAATGGCTGACAGTGGTTAGCTTAGTAGCTCACAAAGTGCCAAGGTGAGCTTTTAGGACTACTCACAATCCGGCGAACATCTGTCTTCTGTTGCTCATTGTTCAAACTTAGGCCCCCCCCCCGGTCAAAATTGACCCTTTCTGCGAAGTGATCGTTGGCCTTCTACTATAGACAATTGTAGCCAGGTGAGTGGTATATGGCCATCTTGGCCATCTTGGCCCTCTTGTTTGCACAGTTGAGCTCTGTTATTTTCAGAAACGGGAGGAGCATTTAGTGTAATTATAGTACATATCATTTCCCCCGCAGCCATGCATTTGTGTCCTCAGACAGAATCGGCACCATTCATACATTAAGCACTCTCAGAAAGGCCAATAATAAAGATTTAATCCCTTGTATGCGGCCATTAATTCCTCCAGGGGAAACAATCTTATTTATATAATAGGAAACATGTGCTTTTGGATTAAAACCTTGTTTAGATGTCCTCCAAGTCGTGTTGATTTAATTCTTCCCATAAAAGCCACATGAGTTTTTTTTTCTTTCCTTAGTGATATAGTAACGTATTGGGCAAACAGTCTCTCAACATGCTGTGTTCCCGGACTGACCTTGCTCTCTCCAGTATAGATTTCTCAGGAAATGTAATATTATGAGTTTGCCAATAAGGTCTAATGAAATTAAGCTGAATTACTAGTTGCCACTGTTTCTCTGGATTCTTGAATGATTTCCCTGTATTGTAGATCACTTTAAGGCAATTCCAGCGGTCAGCATTTTATAGCACCCTTGTCTGTGTTACATAGGATATAAAAGGACACTTGATTTATTTATTGGATCACTGGGCAACAGAAACTACAGTAGAAGCAAAACTTAGATATTTTCATTTCAGTTATTTTTTAATGTTAAATTAAACCTTTATTAAGCGGGGGCGGTGTTGTAGAGGTTAAAGTGTCTTCCGCTCATCCCGGAGGTTGCGGGTTCGAGCCCCACTGGGGTCGCGACCGTACCTACTCATATGACAGCAGTACTGGTTTTTCTAGGAAGCGGATCCGAGAGTGACTCGATTAGCTACAAGCTTTCTTCACAATCAAACTAAAATAAATTAGTATAAACTATAAACCTATGCTGTATAATGAGCAGGCAGTGTCCCTAAATGTAAGAGGGTATTCATATTTTAGTGCTAAATGTTGAGGCAATAAAAGCTGTCAAAATGTGCCTGTTTTTATAGTAGTCCTAAATGAAAGTCAAGTAAAACTGTGGTCATAGTTGATTTCAAATTTTATTTCAGTCTTGCCTTTCCTCCATTAAAGATTTAACAAAAGTGGTTATTTCAGTGAAATTGTATGTTATATCATACAGCCTTTTTTTTTATTAAGTCAAATTGTATGACAGACTTTCCAGTACATATTTTATATGTCAACGGGGCTTAGACAGTGCCGGTAACAAGTTAAGCGATTGCCTCCATTTTCTTAGAATTGCATAGAGTTATTTAATATAAGTACATAAGACCTGCTAATCTCAGACTGTATTGGACAGTTTTCGATATATTTAGTCCCAGCGTTACAACAACGGTACAGTGGTGGTTTTTTCGGACCAATAATGAGAGAAAAACAACATTGATTGCGGTAGATGTGGGATCAATCTTTGACCTGAATATTGATCTCAGTTCATCATCATCGTATAGTCATGAACCACAGAGAAAGCTTCATGTATATATACAATACAGCGAACTGTCGTATTGGTGGTTTCATTCAGTCATAATTTCAATACTGCTTGATTTAGCGTCTATGTGAAGGTATTTCACTGTTATGATGGTACATTGACATGCCAATACATGAAAATATTATCTCCAACAGTTGCCATATAAATACTCTATATACTAGTAGTGTAGATGGAAACAAACACATTTACAGTCAAAACTGTGTAAAAGACCACCTCCAAATACAGTCGTATCTGTGTTAAAGACCACCTCCAAATACAGTCAAACTTGTGGTAAAGACCACCTCCAAATACAGTCATATCTGTGTTAAAGACCACCTCCAAATACAGTCAACATGTGTAAAAGACAACCTCCAAATACAGTCAAAACTGTTACAGATCACCACTCTTTGATTAAAGACAAACATGTGTTAAAGATCACCTTCAAATTCAGTCAAACTTGTGGTAAAGACCACCTCCAAATACAGTCAGACTTGTGGTAAAGACCACCTCCAAATACAGTCAACATGTGTAAAAGACAACCTCCAAATACAGTCAAAACTGTTACAGATCACCAGTCTTTGATTAAAGACAAACATGTGTTAAAGATCACCTCCAAATTCAGTCAAACATGTGTTAAAGATCACCTCCAAGTAAAGACCAACCTGTAAATAAAGACCATCAGAGAAAAAACCATGCACTAGTCTAATATTGTGTAGAAACCTGTGAATAAGGTCCACCTGTCTATAAAGACCGCTTTAGCTTCTTCCTGAGAGTGGTCTTTGTTCACAGGTTTGACTGTTTAGACCACCATGTGAATAAAGACCACGAGGGAAAAAGTCTTGCACTGTTCAGCTGCTGTTGAAACATCCTGTGAACTATGACCACCTGTCAACAAAGATCATCATAGCTTCTTTCTGGTCAGTGGTCTTTGTTGAAAGGTTTGACCGTATATAAGTACGGGTTGATAGCTGGATGTGCAGAGTTTTGTATTAGGTCAAAGGGTTGGAATTTTCATGCCAAAAATATGTCCTCGTAAATCACTCTTTACCCTGTGGTTTTGGGTAGAACTTCTCTCAGTTTGAACTGATAACAAATTCTGGATTCTTGCTTTAAGTCAATGTTATGCCTGTAAACAAAATGAAATACTGGTTAGTACAGAGCAAATTATTTGTTCAATTATCTCTGCCAACTGCCTTTTTCAACCTGCCTTTAGATTCTTTTGTATTTTTTCTCCATTCAAAAATATAAAGTATTGAATATGAAACAGTTTTATAGGGCTTGTAGGCTGGCATAATTACAGACTACAAATAAATGAAAACATTGCTCAGGACTTTTTCTTGTTTCAATGTGTAAACAAAAATGAAAGTTTTTTTTTGTATCGAGAAAACTTTGTGAATGCCAAGCCTTTTGAAAAGTTTACAGAATTATTCTTCGGAATGTAAAGTTAAAAATAACTGCATTGTGCATTTTTGCAGTGTCGTACCACTTTTAAACACTGTCTATGTGAAAACTGTCTCTTAAAAAGTAAGATTGCATACTCAGACGCATAAAAAAGCTGCATTTTCTTTGGATGAGACAATCAGATTCTGTCCTGTGACAGAGCACTCCAGGAAATTCAAGTTTCTTACAAAGTGAAATTTTTGTTAATTTTTGGGAGATGAAAATTTTGCGATTTGTGCGCAGATAGACTTACTTCCGAATTTTAAATTCAGAAAAGAATTATTCCCTAATAGTAAATCTATGTGAAATGAATCTTTTGCGAGATGTGTGAATTTTGAGAAATAGCAGAAATGAAATTATCGCAAATATTGACCAAATTTACAGTATCAGCTGTAAGTTTGACTGTAAGAGACTATTTTGATTTTATACTGCTGGCAGCATTTTGGTTTTAAAATTTTACCAATAGTACAGATCATGATCAGCCTGCACTTCCATGCTTTGATTATGCACTATATTTGCTCATCAGTCCGTTAGTTTTCAATGGGCATCTCTGGTGTGAAAATTTTACGTCGATGAGATATTGAAAGATGGAAAAGTCCATTTTTGAAATTTAGGGTTAATATTATAAAAATTATGGTAACAATAATTATATATAGCTTCACAAAGGACAGTTCTCTTTACTTTACCCTGAACACAGGCTTGACAAACCCAATACTTGGAATGAAAAACGTCACGTATACAGAATACAGACTGAATTCGAGTTTACACATGTCGAATATTATTAAATAATCAAGGTAATTAACAAACCCTTTGTGGATTGCCACATGCCATTGATCATGTCATTGATTTACTCGAACATGCTGTCACCTGCTTGTAGTCTATCCTGGAAAAGTGTCAAAAAAGTCGTGGAATTTCTTTCCTGGAAAACAGAACACTGACGCTGCAATTAACTTCCTGTGACATGTGGAAATCACCGCTAGAGATTCAGCTGGTACTAAAAACAAACTATTCGCCACTAGAATATAAGTCACTTGGTCTGGTTTTACAAGTTATAAAAAAAGGAATGCTCACTCACCATTGACTGTGATGTTTGACTGTTTAAAGAATATTGGGGGATAGTATTTAGGGGCCAGGCATGTATCAATATCGTTGTGGTCTCTCCAGTTCGACTAAAGTTTTGCGTACAAGCTTTTATCATACACATTTCTAAGAGATCTCTGATTAGATTGATATGAAACTGCAAACATTTTAGTGTTAAGTAGTATCAAACAAAACAGAATTACAGAGTTTCTGAAAATTGATTTTAACGGAATTAATGCCAGATCATAGAATGAGTTAATGGGCATTGTCAGAAGATTTGAATGATAATGTAAGGGACACTGCAAAGAGTCTGGCTCCGCAGGCGGGTTAGAGTTGCTGACTTGAAATCACTGTAACCTCTCATAGATTGAGGGTCATGGGTTTGAGCCCTGCTACCGACCATGTCTCTTTATGTGAGAAAGTTGGCAGTTTCTTACAGAGGATACGATTGGAGTCTAGTACAGTTTTCCAGGAATATTGTTAGATAAACTGCCCACCTGTTAAAATAACCAGAAAACATTGTTGGAATGGGTGTTTAACTCCTACAGCAACACTGCAGACACTTTTTTTTTTGTGATAAAATTCTAGATAGGACAAAATTTCTAAGCATAGTATGCCTAGGTTTTTGAGGTGTAATGGAAGTTAATGTCAATGAATAGAAAGCAGATTACAGCATTGATAGCTTGCAGTTCTCCAGGAAATGCAAAATCTATAAACTAAGCAAGGTTGATTTTGAGCTTTGATATAGTAACTAGAATATTTTCACTGAGCCGTGAGCCGTCTTCTACAACGGATCAATCAGCTGGCCGTAGAAATGGCACAGTTATAATCTAGCTTGTCATACAGAAGGATAGGTCTTCTGGGAGTTTTAGGCAAAAAAATGACAGGCACTTTAGATGATGTACTTTGACTGAGAGAATATAGAGAAATCATGACAACAGAATGTTGATGAAGATTTTCCGATTCTTACAACCGTTTGATCTTATGAAGCACATTTTGCTTCATTCAGGCAGTAACAGATCATTTTACTGAATTTGATAGATTTTTGTTGTTGATTTTTTTATGATAAATAATTTAGTCCAGGATCTAATAATTTAATTTTAAATAACATTTTGTATTTTACTCGTAGATAAGATCTGATGCAAGCCTTTGTGTGAAATACAAATTCTGTGATGTCTTTTAAATTATGTAAGAATTAAGATGGCTTATTTAATGAGGGAAAGGCCTACATGCGTTTATATCAGTATAGAATGACAATGAAGTGATGACTGATCAAGGTGCACTGTGATCTTTATTAACATGGTGGTCTTAATTCAGAGGTGGTCTTAAGCACTAAGGTTTGACTGTAGATGCTAATACTGTGACAGAACCCTTCACAACTGTCTACATGTGTATTAAGTTATATATAACACTGTACTAAGCTTTATAACTAAGATAAAAGTCATTAAAGGTGTGGTAATCGCTCCCAAGACACATTGCAGAGAGAAATTTTCATTCTGGTTTATGAAAATCATCTAAATAGAGATATCAGTATAATATTTGAAATCTTCTGTGATCTGCAATGTTACTATGGTTACCAGTTACCGGCATGTAGTCACTAAACCTCTCATGAATTGATGGTCTTGGGTTCAAGCTGCACCACTGACACCACTCTGTTTGTAAGACAGTACCTGTTGGCAGTGTCTGATATGGAACGCCATAGCTGCCTTCTGATGACTTTTATCATTTCGTTCTGTGCATTTGTCATTATGTTCTGTAGTTATAACATTCCGTTCTGTGCATAATTTATTATGTCATTATGCTCTGTAGTAAAATCATTTCGTTATGGCATTTGTCATTATGATCTGTACTAAGTTATAACATTTCCTTCTGTACATTTGTCATTATGGCGTTCCATAGTCTGACATGAAGGAGTCTAGTACGGTAACAGTTCTTCTCAAGTTTTTCTTCTCAATCAGCTGCAGGCTAATTATTTCTAGTTCTCTTTTTGGCCAGATATTTTTTTCGTTTCTTTGGGACCGCAATTTTTGCCAAAGAAATAAATTTCTGTGTACATATTCCTGTCTCTCCAAAACTAATAAGTCTTTTTTTTTTCCCTTTCAAAAAGAGGGGTTAGGGAGGGAGTTTACGGTATAAAAATTATATCAAAAAATTGCTTCAGCTTGGCATCAATGGATATACCAAAATTTATAGACAGACAAAAACTTGATTTTTGAATCATTGACTGGCATAAAAAACAATGGGACAGACACTGAAAATGTTTGGAATGCTCTAGCATGTTTGGTCTGTATACAGGGTCAATATAGAATGCTCAATTCAGAAGGTAGCCAGTTTCAGACTGTCTGACTATTTCTACTAGTATTATTAAGACTTTAGATGAAACAACTATCAATTTGTCTGATTTCCTTGGGGAAAACAATGTCTGAAGGTGTTACCCAAACCAAAATGAATGCTTGCAACAAGCTTGCGGCAAGCTTGCGGTAAGCTTGTGGCAAGCTTGCAGAGGCTAATAATGCTTTCTGTAGGCTTGCCGCAAGCTTGCGCGAGCTTGCAAGTATTTTCAATCAGAATTCTGCAAGCTTGCAATAGCTTTGCAAGCTTGCGCAAGCTTTTTTAGTTGCAAGCTTGCGCTGGCTTTTTTGTTAGAATTGGACTTAGAAAATTTCATGGTAGTAGTTATATGGAAAAGAGTGAAAAATTCTAAGTCCAAAAACATGGAAAAAGTTTTAAAAAATCATTGTTTCATGAAGGCTTATTTTTATAACCACATATTGGGATGCAAATTAGATGACATGAAATAAAGAATCTGAATTTCAAGTAAATTCTGGGAATTTTTAAAATTTATAATGTTTATTTTCTCAGGTGTGCAGAAGTTTGATTCTAAAATTAATTTAACTGTAACTGACTTGAAACTAAAATAGAGAGGAAATAGCATTAACCCATAATTATGTGTCTATATAATAAGTCAAATCCTTTTTCCATGTTTTATGAACAACAGTACTTTAACTGCCCTTTATTTTGCAAATCTTCATTCACTGATATAAACAGGAGGCAAGGTAATTAATCTCTGTGGGCAGTGTGGGGTCATTCAGGGAATTTGGTCATAAAAATAGATAGCATACAAAGGTAACATTCAACATTGTTCTGTGCAATCACCACCTGGAACCCCAGTATCAATTTACAGGAAGAGGGGAATTATCAGAAAGATCTCTACAGGAAGTGGTCATTTTGATTGTTGATTCAAATGTTAGACATGTTAGAAAGTTTTTGAACAAGTTTTTAAGAAATGTTTATATGTGGATACTTTTGTGAACTTTGTGCTGAACAGGACGGTATCATTTGCATAAAATAATTATTAATCTAAGATACAAAATGATGGTTTAAATCACTTAAGTGTTAACTGAGGATTAAATAAGCATGCAGTGGCTGGGCAGAAAAGGTATATTGTTTATTTGATTCATATAACATATATGTATATGTCTAGAGTAGCAATTACTGAAGATATTAAGTAATAATTATGTGATCATTAAATAAAAAGACCACAGAAGTATAACATGGAAAAACAAATCTATAAATGTATGGAAAAAAATTGGTTACTTAAAATTGACCACTAACAATTTCAAATTCAGTCCATTTACTTTTTTCTTTTACATGATGCTAAATTTCCTAAAACAAACATGTCTTTTTTTAGTAAAACAGCACATTTTTGTTCATAGAAAAGATTTCACAAAATATTTAGAGAAGATAAAAGGCACAGCATCTTTCCACTGAGCATGCTTTAATATAATTATGTTATTACACCATAAATTATGTAATAATGTTACACTTAAATTCAATTGGTATTCAAGGGGGATTCTACTGGTATTCAGATGGAATTCAACTGGTATTCTCATGAAATTCCACTGGTATTCAGATGGAATTCCAATGGTATTTTTCAATGGTATTTATGACATTTCCACTGGAATACCAAAGGAATTTCAGTGGAAAAACATAAGCTATTTCAGTGGAATAGCAGAACTTTACCATTTAAAAATACTAGTGGAATTGAGATGGAATTCCAGATAAAGTTCCAGTGGTATTCCAGATCTTTATTTTCACTGGGATGATGGTCGGCTGTTCAGGATTTTTTCATATTTGTATTAAGACATAAAACTTTTAAAAGGGCATAATTAATGTTAATTATAGTATACACATTTGTTTTCCTTTTTTTCAGTTTGCATGCAAGCTTGCAGGAAGAAAAATACTACCTCTACTGGGCAAGCTTGCGAGTGTAATAACAAATAAAACCGCAAGCTTGCCGCGAGGTTCCAATTCTAAGCTTGCGCAAGCTTCATGAACTACAAGCTTGCAAGAGCTTGCGGATTGCAATGAACCGCAAGCTTGGCCTGCATGCCGCGAGGTTCCAATTTAAGCATGCGCAACTAAACCACAAGCTTAGCCATGGATTGCAATGAACCGAAGCTTCTGACTATTTCTACGAGGTTCCAATTCTAAGGCTTGCTAAGCATCATCTGCAAGCTTGCAGAAACTTGTGGCAAGCATTTTAAAAAGCTTGCGATTTTGGTTTGGGTACACTGCTGCCGTGATTGACGAATTCCAGGGAATGATGACATGATCGTTCTAGTATATTAGCCGAATTGGTCATTGGCATAATTGTATTGTGCTGCAGCTGTCATGAAGTTAACTATTACCCTGCAGTCAATAGATTTATCTGTCTGATTGCAGTCTGAGTTGAGCACGAATGCGCTACAATGAGCATCACTTACACCCCCCCTCCCATTTCTCCTCACCAGTGAACTGTGAATAGTCTTACTGTGGTTACGTGTTTCAATTTTGTTTATAGTCCCACCGGTTCAGAGGATTTCTCCCCTCGTGAACTTGTCTCGTTGTGGGTCTTGGTGCTATGGTGGCTTTGGTGGGTGCTATGGTGGCTTTGTGACATAGAGGACCGAGGTTCAATTCCAAGTCAGGCAGGCCACTTGAGTTACGTCCTTGGCCAGACACCTGGTGCCATAGTCATGTTCGTTCTGCCCATCCAGGGTAAACCCGATAAAGTGGAAGCGACTGATGGTAAATTGAAAGTTTAACAAGCCATATCTCAGTTAATATTTAACCAAATTTAAATCTAAAAAGACGATTGAGTTCATGAATCATCTGTTGATTAGCAATTTATTTCACCATAACAGATACCAAGAATATCTTGAAAAACTATATATAAACCATGAACTTAACATAAGTTGCTCCTGCTTTATCAAGTCGCTCCCGCTTTATCGGGTTTACTGGTGTGTAAATGGGCACCTGTAATAAAAATTGCTGCCTGTCCCGAGATATGTGACAAGAAATTGCGTCAGTCACCTTCATGATGTGTTAATAACATTTAGCAAAATGTTAAAGTCACAAGATCTTTATTAGCTCTTAAAGTCCAGTTTTACGTCACAGTACCGTCATGATTTTCAATAAATATGAAAGTCACAAATTTGCCATATTAAATTGCAGTAAAAAAAATGTTAAAGTCACAAGATCTTTATTACCTCTAAAGGTCCAGTTTTGCATCACCGTACCATCATGATTTACAATAAAATTAATATGATAGTCACAAATTCATCATACATGCAGTGAGTAGTACCCGGGTGTAGATTTTCCAAGGTTTTAGAAAAATACCTTGGAAACTGCTTCGAAAACCGTGGAAATTAACCAATTTTACAAGTTTTTTTCTCTGTTCCAAGGTTTTTCTAAATTCCTTGGAAAATATGTCCAAGGTTTGTCTTTAAAAAACCTTGGAAAATAAGAAAACCTTGGAAACTATCTCGGAATTTATTACTCTGCCAATTATCAGTTTGGAAAAAGCTTGGAATTATGGAACTTTGGTAATTTTTTCCTCGGAAAAGAACTTAGAAGATTTACCTGAAATGCGTGTAGACACTTTGTTCATTTTAAGCTTGGAAAGTAACTCGGAAAAATGACACTTTATTGAATTTTATCTTGGAAAATGTTTTTTTTTCTTTCAAGTACTTTCTCCTATTATTGGAACACTTTAAATCTTAAGTTTTTAAAAGGATTATGCAGATAGTACAGGAGGTAAGATCAGTAAATCTCTTTCCTTTGATCAGTAGAATTTTAAAAAGTAAAAATTAATCTCTTCAAGAGAACAATGTGCCATAATACATGATGTCTAATGCTGATGAAAAGATAAGATAAGGAGTTTAGTTTGCAGACATGGTTTTAATTTACTTATCTGTTCTTGAAGTTTGTGCACAATCATCACAGTTCATGTCACAGAGGTCCCGAACTTGGAAATGTGTCTATATGTCAGTTTCTTTGGGCGTATAATGGCTACCACCCTTCTGACAGCTCGTGTTATTCTGACTCACAAACCTAATGCACTGACTCAGCTTAATGCTGACCCCCCGTTCTGCGTATACCTCTGTGACCAACATAAAGAAAAGGTCAGAAGATGTTTTCTTATAATCCAGACAAATAAGTATTGGTCTGAGAGCAACAAACAAGATACTTGTCTTAAAAACACCATTGTTGTGGTTTTGAGGATAATCTTGTATAGGCTGCTGATCGCCAAGAGTCATCAGGTGACAGTTTTGTCCAGCCTTGTTTCATTTAACAAGCTAGGATGTTTTATGGGCTGAATGAATGTGTCACTCTACAGGCTGATTGGGTGATACATCTTGGCATCAGTTCCAATGAGTTGACCGATGTAAGGATAGTCATTGATGGAAAAATGTGTTTTGACTGTGTGTCATCGTGTTAAAGCACCAGGATCACATTTTACAAGATGCTCTCATTTTATCAAGAAAGATGTTCTAACTGACAGAAATGACCTTTATTTGTACCGAAAACGTTCCTAACTTTATTTTTTTAATTGATAAATACATAATAGAAACATAGTGCAGTATATTTTTTTCAATGATAGTGCAAAAAACAAGATAGGCTTTCTGGCACCTCTTTTTCTTGAAGAATCAACTTGAATAGGAAAGAAAGGCATATATGTAAACATTGTTTAAGAATGAATATAACATGGTTCTTTCATTATCCTATCGATAAATTTATGTTACTATATCAATAAATTCAAAGTGATCCTGGGACTTTAAATTTTGTATGTTATTTTGACATGATCGAGGTCATGTTTCAAAATACAACTACTGTTTGAAGTGATGATGATGATGATGGTGATGCTGCTGATGATGACATTGTTGTTGATGATGACGATAATGATTGGTGAAGTCATAGAATAACAGTTGTAGAAAGTGTTCTTAAAACATAGCATAAAGAAGATAGAAATGCTCATGGGATTTATTACGATATAACATATACCAATTGCGATACTCTTTAGCACTGTTGTCATCTCCTTAGATTGATATACAGTACATTTGCAGGCGATTACTCGTTTCCATTTACAATATAGGCAACTTTACTTGATTTCTTTCCTATATACATAGAAAAGCAAAACATATCGACTGAACAGCCATCTTATAAGTGTACTCTGTGTCCTTCGTATTGATGACTCAGCAGTATCAGGTGATATTTCTATATATTAACCTGTATCAATGAAATACTAATATAGTTGTTATAATAATTGTACCTTATTTGAGCCGAGATTTTTTCCTAGGCAAAGTTAATTTCTGCTTTAATTATTAACAACAGTAAAGCACTTCAAGAGTTACTTAGAAAATTATGGTCAACACTTCACATGACTGTCATATTGTATGAATTTTTTTTTTATTGTTAGAAAAATCTACTTCCAATCATTCTACCCTGCCTTATGTCTTTCCAATTGTTTTGTGGTACCCCTGTGGTTGGGGGTTAATGTGTACAGTGTGACAGACCTGCATGTATTGTAAAAGGCGACTTAGTGCGTTTGGTGAGCTGAGGTCCCTGCAGACATGTAAAAGCACCATGCAAGTGATAGCAAATCAAATCACCAAGGTGGTGGCCGCACTTAACGATGTTCGTGCAATAATTATTCCATATTTGATACAAACAAATTTAATGCGTGCTATATATGACCTTCGAAGTCGATGTGCCATAAAACAACATTCGTTTGTTCGTTCTTTCATTCATTCATTTGTTCATTTGTTTGTTTGTTCGTTGTTTTGTGCTTGCCGCCAACTATTAAATTAAATGTTGTTAATGATTTTTATGAAACTTTGATGAGGCAATCCCTAAAAAGCAGAACTTAAATTTTTTTCATGTTTCTTTTTAAAGACCAAGGTCGTTCCTTAGTTCTGCTTTTATAATGCCACTGGGAAATAAGTGTTTTTCCAGACTTCATTGTTTTGTGTTAATTTAGTGAGATTTAGACCAGATAAAGACATACAATCAAGATCTCATCCAAGTTTTATTATTCTAATATGGAAGTTCTTTGTGTTTTTTCCGCCGCCTATTCTGGAATTTCTGATTTTTATGTTGATCTCTCAGACTTTATTGCAACCATCAAAACTGTCATTTTTCCCAACTCACTACCACCTTGAATATTTATATTAAAAAGACTGGTTTTTATGCTGCCATGCTCATGGTACAAGAAGGGCAATTATATATCAGTCCCTTGTCATGATAGTGGAACTGCCATTTTGCGGTTGTAGTGCTCTCGTCCGGGGCTGGGATCAGGTACCCTGGTTTGATCCTCTCCGGTGCCATGTAGTTGTAGTGTCCTTAGGCAAGGCGCAATAATTCCTCCACTCTGTTGTGCAGTGGTAGCGCATTCACCCCAGGATCAGAGGGTCCAGAGTTTGATCCCCACCAGTTCCCAAGTAGTGGTCGTGTCCCTAAAGCAAGACACAATATTTCCACTTTGCCTCTCTTCTGAGATTGATTCAATCTTGAGTGAGACTTCAGAGCGATTAATGTTAGTTGTAAGAACCTGTTTAGCAATCGAGAATAAATAAATTAGGTGCAAACTACAGTGACAATATGTTAGATAAAAACCAATGAAAGAATAAGCAAGTAAATATTTATGTAATTCAATACAGGCAGTTTGACCTCCTGAACTTAAATGTTTTCTGAAAACCTGCCTAGTTTTGAAAATATTTATTTAAAAAAAGAAAATGAAAAGATCTCATTTAAATTTGTTAAAACTTTGCCATTGTGTCGGAGATAGAATTTTATTTTTTTCTTTAAGTAGCCAAGTGTCTGACCATGTATTGATATATATAGTAAAAAAGGTCAGGGGGGGTTGAAAATAACACATAGCTATTATAATGCGTGCAGACACAGAAATAACTTCATTCACGTAAGGGACATTTTTTACGTTAAATACGGTACAACTGCAGAGATAGCTATAGGCAGCAGATGTCCAGTTGTCACCCACTTACAATCTCCTTCCGATGGTTGATAATGAGTAATTGCATGTTGTACATGGTTATTTATTGCCGACTTATGACAGGCATTAAAAGAACAGTCTGCTGACATTTCAAACAAAAGTTGCCTCCCCTGTCAGAATAAAAGACAAATATAACTACATGTAATTTTATACCGTCTGCAACATCTGTTTTAAGCTATTTTTAAAGGGAACATTTTTTAAAAAATTTCTCTGATTGATATGGAGATGTTAATGTGAAGTTAACTTTTATGTCACACTTTCATCTTGAGAATGATGTGAGAAGTTATTTGGGATAGTCTGGGGTCTACTTTGTGGTCTTCTTTGTGGTCTACTTTTGGGTCAGCTATGTGGTCTACTTTATGGTCTACTTTGGGGTCTGCTTTGTGGTCTACTTATGGGTCTGCTTTGTGGTCTGCTTTGTGGTCTACTTTGTGGTCTGCTTTGGGTCTACTTTGGGGTCTACCTTGTGGTCTACTTTATGCATTTTCTAGTACTCCCCTCTCCTATCATATAGCACTTCTCTCTTCCTGTATTAGTTTGCTCAGTTATGTCTTCAGTATGACATTCAGTAAATGTTCCATCGAATGCTGTGGTCACTTTAACTACAGTTGATAATCTAATACCCGTTTCTGAGCGATTTCCTTCATGCAAAATCTTAGATACATGTCCCTGAACCTCAACGTCATGCAGAAACCATCTTCAAACTTTATTCAAGACCAAAGTGGTCCATTAACACAATTACTCCCTGGTGGTCTAGGTCGAGAAGACTTGCGAATGGTACATAAGCACCTAATTTTGCAACCCGTCATACACTGAAAATAACAAACAAAAAAACGTGACCATCTCTGTGAAGACACTTACATTTATTTACACTATATCTTTAGTTGTAAGACAGTATATATTTTCAGTTGTGGAGTAATTATATTGATCCTTGTCCACAACTTCCTGATGGTTTATTCATTGTGTTTTCCTCCTGCGTCTTGTATATATTATTCATTGATAATAACCATATTAAGCAATTGACGGTCTTTAGATGCAGCAGTTGATAGCAAAAAGAATCAGAAAAGTAGATAATTTAGATTAATTTTGATTGGATGGGATAATTGTATGTCTGGGAATGTATCTCTTTCTGTACTGACACAACTGTAATTTTCAGATGTTTTTCTAATTTAAAAGTTTCATTTGCTTCATACATAAATCACTTGAAATCGGTCCATGCTTTGCAAATGAAATAAATTTCCGACTTAATTCAAATTTCTGTCTTGTCTGAAGTTATTCGATTTTTTTTCTTGAAACAAATGACGAGCTCTTTTAGTCATTTAAATAAACGTTGTTATGTTTTGTGTTCAGGACTACTTTTCTCCTAAACTCTCAAAGCTCGAATTTTTAACTTGGAACTCTATTTCCCCATTGTAACATGATTCTGTAATGCTATAGTTAGATGTCACTCTGTCTTTGATTTTGCTGAGTAATCATTTGGGCCTCACTTTGGTTCAACAGAAACAAACAAATTTGAGGTTCACATAACCCATTCAGTCACACCTCCATATTTCCAAATACAGCTAACACATCATGACTTAACAGTGATTCAAGTTTTTTTCTGATGCAGAAGCCAGGCAGGATTTGAACCTGTGAACTTGATGATGATAATTACCATCCGTATTGTACTAGCACTTGAAGCATATTGTAAAACAGTTTCTCGACAATAACTCGAGAATGCGTGGGCTTAGCATCTTGAAACTTGGTATGGAGATTGGTCATGACCAGCTGATGACCCCTATTGATTTTGAGGTCAGTAGGTTAAAGGTCAAGGTCACAGTGAAACAGTTTCTGGATGATAACTGAAGAACGTTTTATTCCGGATGATAACTGGAGAACACATGGGCCTAGCATCTTGAAAATTGATGTTGAGGTTGGTTATGACCAGAGTGGATGACCCCTATTGATTTTGAGGTCAGTATATCAAAGGTAAAGGTCACAGTGACCTGGAATAATAAAACGGTTTCCGGATGATTACTCGAGAATGCATGGGCCTAGCATCTTGAAAAATGATGTGGAGTTTGGTCATGACCATCAGATGACCCTTATTGATTTTGAGGTCAGTAGGTCAAAGGTCACAGTTTATAGAGGGCTGGGGGGGCTTACATGTTTTACAAACATCTATTTTTATACCCCCCGAACACAAAGTGTTAGGGGGGGGTATACTGGATTCAGCTTGTCCGTCCGTCCGTCTGTCCGTCTGTAGACACAATCTTGTGGACACTAGATCTCCAATACCCCTGGTCAGAATTTCATGATACTTCACACAAGTGATAAGTACAATGTCTAGTTGTGCAACGTCCATGTTTCGGGTCTCTAGGTCAAAGGTCAAGGTCACAGGGGCTCGGGATAGTAAAATCTTGTGGACGCTAAATCACCAAAACCCCTGGTCAGAATTTGATGATACTTCACACAAGTGATAAGTACAATGCCTAGTTGTGCATGGTCCAGGTTTCGGGTCGCTAGGTCAAAGGTCAAGGTTACAGGGGCTCGAGATGGTAAAATCGTGTGGACACTAAATTTCCAAAATCCCTGGTCAGAATTAAATGATACTTCACACAAGTGATAACTACAATGCCTAGTTGTGCATGGTCCAGGTTTCGGGTCTCCAGATCAAAGGTCAAGGTCACAGGGGCTCGAGATGGTAAAATCTTGTGGACACTAAATCTCCAAAACCCCTGGTCAGAATTTGATGATACTTCACACAAGTGATAAGTACAATGCGAGCTGTGCATGGTTCAGGTTTCGGGTCTCTAGGTCAAAGGTCAAGGTCACAGGGACTCGAGATGGTAAAATCTTGTGGATGCTAAATCTCCAAAACCACTGGTCAGAATTTAATGATACTTCATAGAAGTGATAAGCACCATGCTTAGTTGTGCATGGTCCATGTTTCGGGTCACTAGATCAAAGGTCACAGGGGCTCATGATAGTAAAATGTTGTGTGCTTTTAATCTCCAAACCCGCTGGTCAAAATTTAATTATACTTCACAGAAGCCAATAATCAAAGCATCAAATATTACATAAATTTTGAATACTGTGTCAGTGGGGTGTTCAGGGGGTATTCACCGCCTTCAGTGATAGTTCTAGTTATGTTATAGAATTTGAAATACATGATGGAATGAGCTTCTACCAGCATTACTTTTATTGTGCACCTGTTTAGCATGATATTGTTGTATATGTTAGGTAAATCTATTGTTAACTGCTTGTAACGAAAGTGTTTTCTTTTCAGAAACTAAAGAAGAACTAGAAGAATTTATGAATGACATTAAAAGAACAGCAAATAAAGTTCGAGCCAAATTAAAGGGTAAGTGTGAACCTTATATAAAACTATATTATTCAGTACTTCTACCTTCTTTCATATGGAAAAAGTGAATAGTCTCCGACCTTTCCCGTTGATCTGTCTGGTGTGTTTGTTTACTGAGTATGTCAGCCTCATTCCTTGTCACATGTGGAAGTTACTGCCTCCATGGTCCAGTGGTTTGAGTCACTCAGACTTGAGATTGTACAGAAAATGAAAAAAACAAAACCTGTTTTTTTCCCTTAAAACTTTTTAACACAAGGCGTTTATTCCAGAACCAATAAAAATTAATTAAGAGCTGGCCAGTTAAAGTAAGTGTTATGTATCCTATTTTTCACTGGATTGATCACTGTTCTAGCACACTACCGATGTAACGTCGTTTCTGATTGTGACTATTAAATAACATATATAGTCGCAAATATCGAACTGTGTTTTAATTATCGCATTTAAACACGTGCGTTAGAATAGGGTTAACTATTTTGTGATTTTGACATTTGCGACCGTATATACGGTTTTAATGGTCGCAAACTGTTTTAACAGCTCTGGCTAACGCCTTCGCCATTAAAAATATTTGCGACCATTAAAAACAGTATATACAGTCGCAAATATCAAAATTACAAAACAAGTAACACTATATTAATAGGGATTAAAGTTTTCATATGCCAGACTCCAGACCTGGAAAGTAAATTTTTTTTTTTTTTTAAAAAGGGGATGGGTGCCTTTATTAGAGGGGGTGTGTGTATACATGGTATTTCATGTTGTTAAGGACTGTTTTACTGCGACAGATCATTCAAATAACTGAGAAACAGGATTCATTATCTCTTTAAAGAGGATTAAAATTAAACCTTAATGAATAAAAAAAACTTGCAGGATAATTAAATGAAACAAAAATAAATTGATTCCAAGAAACAAACAGCATGAGCGATGGAAATTCCATTTAAAATCGGCTGATTGATTGATTCAGTTTTGTTTTGTTGTTTTTGGTGTGTTATGTCAGAGCTGGAACATTTTTAAGCTCGCCTGAGCACTGTTAAACTTTAAATGTTGTTTTTTTTGCCCTATAGGAGACATGCGTAAAATGTTTGTCTTGAGCAGGTCTCCATCAAGTTTAACAGTGGGCCATTTTGTATCAAACTAGGTCAAATATTAGTAAAACAGTCTAGATACCACACTTTATGTGTAAAAATTACCATCATGACTTACTTGATCAGAATACTTATATTTGTCAAATCTCATTCAAATTTAATGGCTAAAATTTAATGTCATAACTATGAAGTCAAAATCTAGGTTGACACATTTTTTTGGTTCAATTTTCTAGAATCTTGGACATTTCTGCCTAAGATTATGAAATGTTCTGTCAAGTTGAAAACAGGGTAAACTAATGGTTCTAAAAACTAGGTTTGTCACCCTATACCTCTATTTTCTTTGCTGAATTCTTACATGTTAAGATCATTATTAAAAGCCATAAAACAAAACAAAAATCGGTATGTTAGAAAAGGGATCTTACAAAAAAGAAAGAATTTCTGAACATTCTAAGTGCAACTGCGAGCTCGAGCTCAGGTGAGCACTTCTGAACATCAAGACCCTTTGGTTTCACTTTGGTTAGGTTTATTGAAATCTATTCCTGTGTGAGCTCTTAAAGTGTTTATGGGACGGGATAAAAGTTAATGTAAAAAAATTGTTTTCCTGTGTATAAGATGAAAACCAAGTATGTGTCCCTCGAGGGAGAAATTAGAGATGAAAATAGAAGCTGAAACTGATATATATAGTAATGAAGTCAGTCTCGGGGAAATAAACTGTTCTAACAGAAACAGTGATATATATAACATTAGAATTACCAATTTAACAATGTAGATGATTCATATAATTGGAAGAAACGACCAATTTTGTGAGGCAGAGATGGGATGATAGAGTTAATATAAAAAGCCCTGACCAAGTCTCAATGGTAACTGCCAATATTAAAATGGTGGGTGGCTTGTTATAAAGTAGAGCGGAACAGCAAGTACTTAAATGATTCTAATTACGTATAATCCTATTACCTGCGGAAAAATCACTTTTGTCGTGGAATATCAAGTATTGTGACAGTGTCCAGGCTTTATGGTGCGGTTTCATGCTTGCAGATTATTTGGTAGACACCAGGCATTTATTTGCATATTGCTGTAAAAATCTGTGCTTAGTTTCTCCAAGACCATCGATTCATTACGAAGTTGCAATCATTGGCCACAGGTTACGTGCATTGTTTTGCGGTATTTGCAAGTATGATTGAATACAGTAGAGGAAAAGCAAAGCATTTCACACGGTTGTTGCAATATTGATTCATCCGGAGACATTAAGCTGTACTACTCTACATTTCCTTCATTTAATGTTGGATACACATTGCTATATTTGACAGAAATGTAAGCAGGAAGTCTAATGTCCCGCAAATTTTGTTTCTTTTTTTTTCTGAATATTAAATGCAGTAACTTTAGCAGGAGTACACATTATTGAAACTGGTGATGCAGTTTTTGAAAGCAGTTTTGAATCACATGAACAAGTGGTGAGAGTCGCTGACTTGAATCACAGTCTCACATAGATTTAGGGTCATGGGTTTGAGCCCTGCTACTGACCATGCATGTCTGACTTTATGTGAGAAAGTTGGCAGAAAATAGGAGTCTATAGCACTGGTTCTACCCAAGAAAGATTGTTAGGTAAACTGCCTGCCTGTTAAAATGACCAAAAACATTGTTGTAACTGGCATTAAACTCCTACAACAACAACAACAACAAAGCAGTTCGGATCATTTTGAAATTCTTACATGTTGCAATATTAGCTAAGGCTTGAAGAAGTATGATACATTAGGAGCTTGAATGATTGAGGGGGGGGGGCGTTACATGAAGTAGATCTCTGTGCAAAGTGAGTTGTTAATCTTATAGATGACTCACAACTTACTGCTGAAGTAGAACTATTGACCAGCCGCCCTCTGTCATCTTTTTTTATCGTCTTATCGGAAGAGCAATGTAAAATAACATCATATTCAGGTTATTTAGAAGCTGTCGATAAACATAATATTTTGCAGCAAATGATGTAATAGTTGATAGTTTTAACATTTAAATATTGCATATATATATATAAATGTTTGTGTTCCATACATTGATAATGTAAAATAGAGATAATAAAATGCAAAAACTCTATAAGAGCACAAATAATACTACTGACAGTACATGAAAAAATACTCTGGTTTTATATGTGATTTGACAGATAGATCTGTTCCTTTCAGAAAAAATTAAAGTTACGCAAGTTTTGTAGTCCCTGCAGGCAGCTAGGTGATTCAGAGCCATGGCGACCAGTAACTTCTTGTTTAATTCTTAGAAGGCAATCCCAGCTCGTATCAGTGGTGAAATTATTACGCCATTTCAGTTCCGCCTCCACACATACAGCAGACAAAACAGGAAAAAACAAAAACTTCATTCACACAAAAAAGTTCTTTATCCATGACTACATGTCCAGTCATTGCAGTTGATGTTTGCAACGTCTGATTAGCCGTTAAAATTTTAATATAAAGGATAGGATTATAGGGGTTCAGATGGTCTAGACATAGACATGATCATTTCGGGAACTTTTTGCTTCATTTCTGCAGCGTGTACAATCCTCAAAACAAGTCTGAAAAGAGAATAGATTTTATCGTATTTAAAATTTGCTTGTGACGTTCTGCAAAACATTTATAATTGATCACATTTTGAGGTGTCTGAGTTTAGCATTACAGTTTGCACAAATTAATGCACATGAAAGAACTGGTCAATACTAAAGACCTGCAGATCTTCAAATATTGCCTGAACATTTTCAATTTTTTTTTAAATGTTTTGCCATTATGCTGAAAATAGAAAGAGATACAATATCTAAAATAAACTTATTTGATTTCTTGTATTTAATACAGTAAAGTTCTGCTTTAAAACAAAACATTTCAGAACCAATTAATGGTTTCATAGAAAGACTATATTTTGATAATAAGACTTTACTGGTCTGAATGGTGTTATTTGTAATTAAATAGAAACTTTACTTTATAAAGAAAATTTTGTTTGCCTTTTGAACATTTAAAATCAAAAGATTTCCATGTTCAAGTTTGAGTCTAAGCTGTTTAAATTAAATTCCAAAATGAAAGTTACTTTTTGGAGAGAAAGTCTGGACAATTACATTGTATTGCTTGACCTTAGTGAAAGGATGGCAAAAAAATGTATAGGGTGGTCAAGTGGTGAACTCTCTTGACTAATAATCCGGAGGTCCCCAGTTCAAATCCCAGCCAGGGCACTGGAAATTTCAAAAATGCTTTTCAGTGTTTTCTACCTATCTAGAGATGAACTGGTTAGGAACCCAGAGGTCACAGTCTCGTGTGTATCGGTGCTAAACACTGGGTAATTAAAGAACCAGGGGTCTATTTGTAAAGAGCTAGGGTCTGGTACCTGGATTCCCTTGTGTCTGCATCTGTCTCTTCTACTTGCACCTGTCAGGAGTCAGTCGAAAGTTTCATCTGAGGATAAATCCCAGGATTGGTGGGGACTACAAACAGTCTAAATCACAAGAAAATGTTTTGGTCATTAGCAGTTAGATGATGTGTTCGCAGTTAAAATTGATCGATTAAAAATAAAATGAATTTTGGACATTTTCATCAGAATTCACAGTGCATTGACTGCATGTCTGCTTGGCAATTTTGAACATGTGCAATATTTCTATAACAACAGCTATATAAGCTTCAAGTCAGTGGATCTTATCGGGACAATTAAGCGAACGTCAATATCTTCGGTAATATGTGTCTGAACAGAAAAATCATATTTTCCAGAAATATGCAATATTACAGCCAAAAGCATTGTTCGAATGGGAGTATATTTGCGTGTATTACGAGATAAAATATGAGGAAATCAATGGTGTTTATTGTAAGAAGTACCACAGTGTGAGAATAGCATAAATGGTAGTTCAATTAGGGTATTGCTTGCTGATTGATGGGAGGAATTTCCTGATACACTCCGATGAGAGATCTGTCACATAATAGGGTGAAATATGATCAATATCTGTCTTGTCACTTTCCCGTCTGTATCATGATCATACTTTAGGTGTTTAAAACCCATTTCGTGAATGCATTCTTGAGATTAAATGACATTTTCCCTGTTTTTTTTTTGCCGATTACAGGAATTCTTAGTCACCCAAAAAAGCTTAAAAAGATAGTTACAGTATTACACTACGATGTCGTAGTAACCTACGATGTCGTAGTAATCTTTAATACATACTTCAGGGTTTATGAAGAGGATGTGTGGTTGCTCAGTCATGAAATTTCTATTTACTTGGAAGATAATGTTCAGTTTATGTATGAATTTAGTCTTATTTAGTGGTTTAGTGTTCTTCCATAATAGCAGTCTATCATTGGCTAAGACCCCTACTGTGAATACACAGGTCTGTCTGGACCCCTGTGGCCACATTTCTCACATTCCTGTTGAATTGTCTTTAAATACAGTAAAGCCTGTCTGCCAATCTGGCATATCCTTTTAGACTTTTTAGCTCATGGCTACGCCAGGGTGAGCTTTTCTGATCGATGATTGTCCGTCGTCCGTCAACATTTTGATTCAAATGACATCTCCTCTGAAACCTCTAGGCCAATGTTGATAAAACTATGCAGGAATGTTCCTTGCATGAAGCTCTACCAAAATTGTTCAAAGAATTCCATTCCATGCAGAACTCTGGTTGCTATGGCAACAAATAGGAAAAACTTTAAAAATCTTCTTCTCTGAAACCACAAGGCCTAGAGCTTAGATATTTGGCATGTAGCATTGTCTAGTGGACCTCTACCAAGATTGTTCAAATTATGACCCCCGGTCAAAATTGACCCGCCGGGTGGGCCCTTAGTTTTTGCATAGGAATATATAGGGAAAACTTTAAAAATCTTCTTCTCTGAAACCACAAGGCCTAGAGCTAAGATATTTGGCATGTAGCATTGTCTATTAGACCTCTACAAAAGATTGTTCAAATTATGATCCCGGGGTCAAAATTGACCCCGCACCGGGGTCACTTAGTTTTGCATAGGAATATATAGGAAAAACTTAAAAAATCTTCTTCTCTGAAACCACAAGGCCTAGAGCTTAGATATTTGGCATGTAGCATTGGCTAGTGGACCTCTACCAATATTGTTCAAATTATGAGCCCCGGGTCAAAATTGACCCCCCCCGGGGTTACCTAGGTTTGCATAGGAATATAAAGGAAAAACTTAAAAAATCTTCTTCTCTGAAACCACAAGGCCTAGAGCTTAGATATTTGGCATGTAGCATTGGCTAGTGGACCTCTACCAAGATTGTTCAAATTATGAGCCCCGGATCAAAATTGACCCCGCACCGGGGTCACTTAGTTTTACATAGGCTTATATAGTAAAAACTTTAAAAATCTTCTTCTCTGAAACCACAAGGCCTAGAGCTAAGATATTTGGCATGTAGCATTGCCTAGTAGACCTCTTTAAAAGTTTGTTCAAATTAGCCCCTGGGGTCAAAATTGACCTTGCCGGGGGATCATTTGTTTTACAAAGGCGTATATAGGAAAACTTATTTGGTATATAACATTATCTAGTGATCTTCCACCAGGCAAGTGGACTTGTACCAAGGTGAGCGATATAGGGCCATCTTGGCCCTGTTGTTGATCTTGCCAGTTAAAACAGGTTTGGAGTGACACCAAGTTTTTGGTAATATATGTTACCAGGACCATTGGGTCGTTTATGGCAGTTTTTTGTTAAAACCAGGTGTCGAAAAAGACAGGTTTTACTGTACTAAAAGTTCAATTTACAAAATTTGGTGCTGAGTGGTAAGTAAGTTTGTTTGTTAGTAGGTTAATGAACTGCTTCAGGGCTTATTTTTACTGAGAGGGGAAGGGGCCCATGCCTTTTGTAGGAACTAGCAAAGGTGAATTTTGCTTCGGTAATTTTGCAGATTAAAGATCCTGAAGTAAAGTAAACTTTTTGGGAAATGTGCATGACTTGAAAGAGATTTTCTGAGGGGATGACATGTGTAAACGACCCCTACTTTATAAGAAAGAAAAACTCTGTGTTTATGCCTGTCACTTCACAAGACACTAATCTAGCCCAACACCTGCTCTAGAGAAACTGGCTAATATTTTCCAATCTTTATTTTCAGTTATTGAACAAAATATAGAGCAAGAAGAACATTCAAATACATGTAAATCCACTGCAGATCTCCGAATACGCAAAACACAGGTGAGTAGAAGACGTAGAGTAGAGCCTTTATGGACGGTAACGGTACGGTCTTCCATAATGCCGTCACTGTCCAAGTCCTCACCTTCTACCAACACGTTGTGTTGTGACATGTAAATATGTTAAGTCTGTAAATTACGAAGTTTAAATATCAGTACAATTCAGTCTGTTGGTCACTTATTCAGCATAATGAACATATATCTTTATACATGTTATAAGGACCCATTTTTACATACTGTCCGTTCGCTATATACATTTGGGCACGAAATGTTTTTGACCAGTAGCTTGGTACATAAGAAAAAAATTATGAAAAACAGAAGACCACACATTAAAGATTGAACATACTTAAATATTGACTCAGAACTTTCACCCTGATTCGCGCATGCAGCAAGGAAAAAATGTGCAAGGCCATAGACTTTTTGATGTTACCCTCGCACTGTTCTAAGTTTCTCCTCAGGACATTTAGATATTTTGTCTTCTTACCTATCCAGACATTTCTCCCTACGCCACTTTCTGCTTGAACATACATCATTTGGACTCACAGGCCAATCGCCTACCTCCCATTTTAAGCACCAGTTACGAACTGCCAAGTCTGTCATGCAGTCCATTACGTCGTATTCCCATCAGTGTCTTGGCCCTACGTGCACTTAAAATAACAGACGTGAAAGTGTTACGTCCGTCGGTTCAGATGTAGCGTGTGACAGTCTCATGACACAAGGGAAAATATAGCCCAGTCTATGGACTAAAGAAAAATAATTGCACTGCATTCATCACAGAAAGGAAATAGACTAAAGATGTTTGCAGGTCATCTTGACCAGTCCCCAAAGTGAGACATTGTGCTTATTATCACTTACAGTGTCGTGTCTGACTTATTGACGTGCCCCTTAATAATCTCTCGACGCCTCCTTCGATTTTCAGTGATTTACAGCTTTTGTGCTAACTTATGTCTGCCAATAAGTTCTGCTAATGCAGAGAGATCTGAAAATTCATTTGAGCATGGTTTTTGTTAACTTTATAAACCTAGAGGTTAAATCTGTTAATACTTAATAATCCTCTCCAAACAAGACTTGTGGGGGTTTCATAGAAATCACTTCGTCTTTGTGAGCCCTGTCATGTCACAACATACCAAATTGTGCAATCATGTCCCATTCTACTTCAAAGTCTCCTTCATTGAGTGAAGGCACATTGGTAGGGGTATGAGATCACCTGAGGTTGTGAGCGGCATCTACAAAGTTGTCCACTTTTTAACTTCAACAACTCTTATCAAAACTTCACAGAACTTGCTGTGATTATGTTTATTGGCATTATCAATGACAAGGCAAGTCGCTTCAGTCACTCCAGAGTTATTGCCCTTTAATTGCCAAAATTTGACCATTTTATAGAGTTGTCAGATCTCCAAATTAAACAACTCCTTTAACCAATCTTCACTAAACTTGCTATGAATGTTCAATGGCCTAATATTTTGGCCAAGTTTGATAACCAGCCAAATCGCCCTAGGCACTCTTGAGTTATTGCCCTTTAATTGCTAAAATTGGAACAATGTGGAGTTGTCTGCTGACGAGTGTATTTTTTGACAGTTTGGCATAAGAAGCTAAATATATCAAATAAAATATCACGGAGAAAGTTAAACTTATTGACTTAAACATGCCCAGTTGTAACCTACCTTTGTTTGAAATTATACTTTGATACAGACACAGGTATTACACAAAACCAGCTCTCTGGGGCATAAAGTAAGGTCTATAGATAAATCAGTAGGAAATCCATGTTTGCACACGTATCGGAGGGCACTTCATGGTTTTTAGCTCGACTTTTCGAAGAAAAGGGGAGCTATCCTACTCGCGTCGGCATTGGTGTCACACCTTGGTTAAGTTTTTCGTACCACCCCACTTTATTTCAAAAGTATTAGAGGTATGGCTTTGAAACTTACCATACTTGTTTACCATCATAACCTCCATCTACAGACAAGAGTACATAACTCTGTCAAGGTTTTTGACAGAATTATGGCCCTTTTTTTACTTAGAAAGTGTATTGAGCTTGGTTAAGTTTTTCGTACCACCTCACTTTATTTCAAAACCATTGGAGGTATTGCTTTGAAACTAACCATACTTGTTAACCATCATGACCTACATCAACAGACAAGAGTTCATAACTCTGTCAAAGTTTTTGACGGAATTATGCCCCTTTTTTACTTAGAAAATACATTGAATATGGGTAAAATCCACTTATTGCCTTAACCCTTTGAGATAGTGCTTTGAAACTTTAAATGCATGTTAACATCATTACCCCCATCTGTAGGCAAGAGAAGGTAACTGTGTCAGGAATTTGTTTTAAAAATTAAAGGCCCTTTATTGACTTAGAATCTTGGTTAAGTTTTTCGTACCAGTCCACTTTTTAACTAAACTGTTTGAGATATTAATTTGAAAGTTGGAATACTTGTTTACCATCATGATCCCAAAACATGGGCAGGAGAAGGTAATTCTGTCAAAGGATTTTATTTGAATTATGGCCCTTTTTGACTTAGAAACTCAGTTAAAATTTTCATTCTTGTCCGCTTGTTGACTTAACCATTTCAGATATTACTTTGAAAGTTGGAGTACTTATGTACCATCATGACACCTATCTGTAAGCAAGAGAAGATAACTCTGTGAAAATGTTTCTTTATTTGTACTTTATCTGTAATTTCTAGTTAAAATCTTGTGTGCCCTTAACTGTTAAAGTTTTGTTTTAAAGACAAGCACTAAAAAGTCGAGCGCGCTGTCCTACTGACAGCTCTTGTTTAATTACTAGTTCAGCATTCTGTACAGTGTGGGGGAGGAAGCTCTCATTTGTCAAGTTTCCAATATTGATGTGGCCAAACCAAATAAGACTTTCCATTGTGTTTGACTGTTCTTTAATTATGTAATGAGTGCAAGCACTGAACTTGATTATAGGGAGAAGCTTCTGTTTATTCTTTGTTTTGTTTTCTCATTAATGAAAGCAGCAATACTTTTTAATCACACTCTTGGGTAATGATAATGATAATTATGATGGTGATGATATTGTAGATTAATTTGATTGCAATGATGATTATTATGATGATGGTGCTGATGTTATTGATGATGATGTTGATGATAGAGTAGATTATGATGATTGCAATAATGATGATGATGGTGCTGATGTTATTGATGATGATGCAACTGATAGATTAGATTATGATTATGATGATCGCAATAATGATGATGATGGTGCTGATGTTATTGATGATGATATTGATGATAGAGTAGATTATGATGATTGCAATGATGATGATGATAATTTGATAAAGGATTATGATGATGGTTTAGGCATCTAAGGTGCCTGTTGAAATTTTTTACTTGAACTAGCAAAGTTACTGATGTGACCAGTATCTTACAATAACTGTTTTTAAACTGTTTTTTGCTCATTTGCATAATTACATGAAAGCTGATGGAATGTTATTGGCCGAGCACAAAACAGATGTTAGTGAACTGCAATCTTTGTTTTCTATACAGTTGCAACCATTTTTCGCTTGGCCCGCAATAAACTGTAAAATAATGATGTACGGTAGGTCTATACATAAGTCAGAAGTGCTAGTCAAGGAATACGGCAGTGACTGTCATATTATATCACATAACATAGAATGCTGTTTCTTTTTCTAGTACTCGACAATCTCTCGTAAGTTTGTCGAGACCATGAACACTTACAACACGGCCCAAATAGACTATCGAGATCGATGCAAAGCTCGGATACAGCGGCAAATGGAAATCAGTAAGGAGACGACGCGCATGAGAAAATGCGTCGGTGGAAAATAGATAGCGTTTTTATAGGAGCATGACCAAAAATGAGCATGTACAGTAAACTCTGTATATAACAACTCTGGATATAGCGAAATTCCGGATATAAGGAACGAATTTTCTTGAACCAGCGTTTCCTTCTTTATCAAATCTGAAAATGCTATATTTGGATATAATATACTGCCGATATAAAGAACAAATTTTAATGGTCCCAATGAGTTCGTTATATACGTTGTTTACTGTAGTTACATTCAATTGTTTTGTTCGTTTCAGTTTTTAGTGCATTATAGACAGCTTTCAGCACTTCTCTAATATGAAAGATTTCACTAATTTAAAAATTCTGACGTTTTATCACTCCTTACAAAATTTGATACAATTTTTTACCATCTTTAACAAGTGCTAAAGTGAAAGAGTAACAGTGTTTCTAATTGTTCCAAGTGTATTACTGAAACACTAAAAAATGTTGTAAAAAGACTGTCTGTAGTGGTTAAGTATTCACAATATTACAGGAAATGTTTTGTTTGTGAAGATGTATAATGTTTTGCAAGAAAGCAATTTGAAGTGATGCTGATTTTTGGTCATTTGAGTTACTTTTATTGCGTGTTCATTTGACTACATTTTCTTGAATTTTTTACATATGTTTTATTTGTATTATGTGATATATTTCATGCGTTAAGTTAGTCGTCTTTTTTCACGATTTATTGACAATTCTGTTTGATTTTTCTTTGTTTTTCTTTCTTGTCATAGCACGCTACATTATCACGTAAATTTGTCGAAGTTATGAATGATTACAATGCGTGTCAGATAGACTACAGAGAGCGATGCAAAGGGAGAATACAACGCCAACTGGAAATAAGTAAGCTTTACAAGATTTACCTCCCCTGGATATGGAAAAAACATTGTGTGGGAGATGGGATTTTTATAACAGTGTGACTTTTATTCAGTATTCATATGCCTTTCTTTATAAAAGACAGTTTGGATTCCAGTATGAAAAAAACTGTGTATACAAGTCACATATGAACATATTTACTGTAGTTTTAGACTGACCTATGGACCATGGTATATTATTCTGTTTTTATCCATTGATTTATTAATCTTTTAAAAATTTTGACTATATATATCTTTCACAAAAAAGCACAGCAACTTTTTGTCACAAGTATATCTTTTTGACTGGCACAGTCTTAAAAATAGAAAATATGATACACAATAATTATGAGGCAGTAAAGATTCTTGCAGAAAATACTTTATTAAAAAAGTTTGTTTGACTTTTCCATGAAGACACTCACCTTTAAGCATAGACTTTTTATCATCGCTCACTGAAAGTATGGATGGCATATCTAAAGATAAGTTAGTTCTACCTAATCATTGGTACATGCTTATTATCATTAAAAGATGCAAACATTTTGTTAATGATGTAGTTTTCGATCTTAATAATAAACCAGAATGTAGAACAATATCAATCGATCCAGACTATTAACAAAGAAGTCTATAAAACGATGTAAAATTTAGATGATAGTAAGTATTTTTAGGTACTCGAATCACTGAATACTGATTGTTAAATATTTGTGTAACCAGTGTGGGCGTCCGCAATATAATAACAAGCTTCTTTAAGTGGCTAACGGACACATCAGTTTGTTTTGCATGTCGTCAAAAATATTCCTTGATTCATATGATGCATGGCAGTGATGGTAATTAGAAGATAGTTTAGTCTTGCCCCAGATGAGGTGGGGGGGGGGAGGTTCTATTTAATTCAAGTGTAATATAGACGAAAATATTCAGGGCCAGAAAATGTCTGAATACCCAAAATATTTTCTGCAAATCATTGCTGCCGTCATATTGTAATGTTTTAAAATGTTCACTCACTGAATTTTTAGGTAAATACATCATATGTTTATATTTCATCATAGTTCTCATCATAGATTTTATTCAAGATTATTTCATTTATCAAAGTTCAGTTCACTTGAGTTATTTTGTCAAGATATTGTGTGTTTACTTTGGATCAGATGATTTCAGGTAACTCCTAGTAAGTCGGTAATTAATACAAACTATTAGTATAGGGGATCATTCTATTACAAATGTATGAAAGAAATCTCTTAAGAACTTAATGGTCAATTATTTTAACTATTTCATTCCTCTTTTAATTCTTACCCTACTGTCGGCAAAGGATTTTAAGTGGAGCCCTCATGGTGCAGTGGTGGTGCTTTTGGCGGTATCGGAGGGTCCCGTGTTTGATCCCCACCATTGTAATTAAGCATAACACAATTTCACATTGCCTCTCACCTTCAGATTGATTCTATCAGGAATAGTTCTTGAAAGCAATTAATCTGAGTTGTAAGAACTAATAAAAGACTGCCTTAAAATCAAACTTTGTAGCAGCATTGACATAATGCACATTACAGACTTTATGTTGCTGTCATACTGCACTTTAGAGCTACCAAGGGATCAAAACAAAGTCTTAATTATATAATTGAATGATTCTTTGCAAAAAATATTAAAAATAGACAGTTACCAAGAACAAGCACAAAGTGTAATATTAACCTAATATTATGTGTAAATTCAAATATTTTGGATTTTGCACTTGTTTTTCTATGTTACTTCATCATATACATTAGGTAAAATTTTACTGTGATAAAAATTTTGATAAACCACATGATTTCACAATTTCTCAATTTTCTTCTTATTTGCAAGTGAGCACTATTTTATATTATATTCTAACACGATCCACAACTTTTCGTATATAGATATAGAGGAAAAGAAGCTATACATTATTTTACGATAAAATACATCGCGTTTTCCATGGGCAACACATGCAGTAAATTACGTACACACCCAATAATATTCCTTGCTTGTAAGAAATGGAAAATAGAATGTTGCTATGCGTTGAACATAGTTTGAAGTATTTATCCAAGACAATTTAGTGTTAGAATCGAAATAATAAAATTTTAATGCTTCCCTGTATTTTAGCGTAAAATAATTTAAAAATACAGCCAGGCGTTCAGATGCAGAAAATTAAGTCACTTGTGCTAATACGCATCTGAATTCCTGACTGTATTTTATTAAACAATAAGATACAGGAACACATTTATTATTTCTTAAATAATCATCGTTTGTTTGTTTTTTTAGCAAGCTTGATGAATTCACAAAGTACCTCATTCGAAAAAATTATTTCAAATGAAAACTTCCTGAAAAAATAACGACTTTTACAGTTACTGTAGTTTTATTAGTATAAATGTAATACCAGTGTGATAGAATACTGACCTTACTGAAAAACAACAGAAAAGAAAAACAACAGAGTGAGTAAAAAAACACGTGAACCAGTGTGTTGAGAGTTTCTATAATAACTTTAGTAATGTGTATAGTAAATACATCGCAGGAATCTAATAGACTTTCTAGCCTGAAAGCTGAGGGAGGATTTTGCTTTAGTTTTAATGTTTTTGTACATTTCATGCTAATTTTGTAATCCATTTACAGCTGGTAAAACAACAACCAATGATGAGTTAGAAGAGATGTTAGAGTCTGGCAACTTACAAGTATTTACGCAAGATGTAAGTATAAGTTTTAACCAGGTATTTCAAGGTCAAGGTCTCTTTCACTAAAAATTTCCGGTCAATAACTCATGTTGGGAGGGAGGTAAACTTAGTCTGATAATAGATGATAAAGAGATGTACCCTGGGATTGTTGTTTGGGGAACCTGGGGTCAAGGTCACTTGAAATAGAAAACAGTTTCTGGCCAGTAACAGTTACTTGTGTTGGGAAAAGAGATATTGCAATGAAAATTGGTATGTAGGTAGCTTATAAAAATTATGGAGATGTACCCTGGGATTGTTTTATGGGCCCTAGGTTAAAGGTCCGGTTATACGAAAAAACAGTTTCCGGCCGATAACTTATGTAGGGAATAAGGTGTTGCCATGGGAATTGATATGTAGGTAGCATATATGGAGCTGTAGCTTTGGATTGCATTTGGGGTCCCTAGGTTATGGTCACTATTACTAAAAATAGAAAAATGGTTTCTGGTCAGTAAAGAGTAGGCAATGGGGTATTGCTATGAAAATTGGTGTGTAGGTAGCTTATATGGAGATGTACCAAGGGATTGCTTTTGGGACTTCTTAGGTCAAGGTCGCTGTCACTAAAATAGAAAAACAGTTTCTGGCCAATAACTTGTGTTGGGAATGAGGTACTGAATTAAGTATTTGTAAAGTTACCGAATTACCTTATATCTGTTCTATTCAGATATTGAGACATCTGCTATTACTCATTAGTTTACATGGCTTTAAAACAAACAAATCAGTGCTTTTATGTTGAGACTTGTTTGAATCCAAACTGTCACAACTGAGTCTAGACAATGTGAGATTAGCACTGGGAAAAACACTCAGCTCCTGACTGCTTGTACACTATTTTGCCCCAAATCGAAGAGGGAAGGGTATATTGGTTTGCAGATGGTGGTTTGTCAGTCTGTCGGTAGATCAAACCTTTTCTGATCAATACCTAGAGAACGCTATGGCCTAATGTTCTCGAACTTCATAGGTAGGTTGGTCATGACCAGAAGATGACCCCTATAGATTTTGAGGTCAAGGGTCAAGTTCACAGTGACCTTCAGCAGTTAAAAAAATTGTCCTATCAATAACTATAGAGAATGCATAGGCCTAGTTTCCTCAACATTTGAAGGTAGGTTGATCATAACTAGTAGACGACCCTATAAATGGTGAGGTCAAAGGTCAAGGCCACAGAAACCTTTAATACCAAAAAACTTGTCTGATTAATAACTAGAGAACACTTTGGTCTGGTATCCTCAAACTTTGTAGGTAGATTTGTTATAACCAGTAGAACATCTTCAAATTTGAGGATTTTTGTAATATTTCTACCGTGTCACCGTCACATTGTAGATGTACTGTACATGAGTTTGTTTCTTTTTGCAGATTATAATGGAGACACAGCAGGCAAAACAAACGTTAGCAGACATCGAGGCACGGCATGCTGATATAATGAAATTAGAGAAAAGTATACAAGAATTACACGATATGTTTATGGATATGGCAATGTTAGTTGAACAACAAGTAAGTTATACGTTCCGTGTGAAATAAAAGTGATGTAACCCTCTTGTGTCTGCCTCCTTGGTCGAGTAGTTTACTTGAAATAACTGTAACCTGTCATGATTTAGGGACATGGGTTCGCGCCCTGCTACTGACCATGTCTCTTTATGTGAGAAAGTTGGCAATTTCTTATGGAGGATAGGAGTCTAGTACTGGTTCTACCCATGAAAGATTGTTAGGTAAACTGTCTGCCTTAGCCGAGCATTAAAGTCCTACAACAGCATAAACCTATATTCCTCATAAATGTTTGCAGAACAAATCCCCTGAGATAACCTTTCTGCCTAGTACATTCAATGTTTTCCACTGTATTGTCAACAAAACTGATTACTGTAAAATGAGTATTTTTGTGTGAAGAAAATTTTGCGAGTGAGTTTTTTTATTTTTCGTTTTACGGGAGCGCCGTACCTAAATATTGCAAAACCCAAATAAAAAAAAGATTCAAATGCTTAACTTTATTTTTATTTTTTCCGCGGCCTGCTTCGATCTCCAATAGAAAATAAAATTTAGTGTTATTTAACCTAACGCTAATTTCACAACAGTGTTTCTCAGAGTATTTTGGAGTGACTTCGCATGAAGTATTTATTAATTAGAATATTGGTAAAACACATCTGTAAAAGCAACCTGTTGATTTTAGATCCATTGAATCCCAAAGATCGAATCAGACATCGCCGTCAACTTTTTAGTTGAGAATCACCGCTACTGTACTGGTATCCTACATGTTAACCGGACGTTCAATCATCCAAACAATTTCAATTTGCACGTCATTAAACAGTTATCCTTTGATTCAATGTGTAATGAGGATACCTGAATCATGTAGATGCTTTCCGTTTCTGTGACAGTGTAGCCATCTTATCACTTAGGTGAACAACATTAATAAATTTGATATATATGTACCGCTCTTGCCTTATGTTTTAATTGCAGACGGCCATTGTCAGGTGGGGACTTAATATATCAATGCACATGCGCACCTGCGCAGATGTATATCAATACTAACATTCCATTTCAACACTAGTTTCATTAATATTTAATCAGTTGGAAAAGGGGAAAGCAATTCAAACTGTAAAGCTAATATTTAAATCTTAAAAAGTAGATTGTTTTTGTCAAATTCATACTGAAAGCATTACATAACACATTTAGTACATTAGGACCTAAATCAATGCAACCATGACGGACCTCGTTTGAGTATTAATGCTATAAATAGTAACTAGTTGCTTTTTTCTCGGAATGCCACTTGTTTACTTTAAGCTGTACAGAGCATAATGTGAGAAAATCAACCAGAAAGAAAAAATTCTGATGAAATAACAGACTTTTTACATGTATAAACAATTGTCGGGATAATTGAACGGACATTGCATATTTCGGGGACGTTTAACAGGTTATTGTTTTACTTGAATTGAACTTGAAAACATTGTCTGTGCCCTCCGCAAAGTATACTGATGTGTACAGCTGAGACCGAAGTTCATTGTGTGAAAATTTCGAGTTTCTATCTGCAATATTGGCAGAATAACTTAGAAAAAGTCCCGTTTCTGTCTGATTAATTGAAAGAAACCAGTATACTATCACAGCGTTATGTTGTTGTTTTTATTGTTCAAAAAGTATTGAGTTATTTCTTTGTCAGAACCTTAAATATTTATCACCTTTATGTTGATTTAAAATATTTATTTCCGTTAAAGATCCGCTGTAATTGGTCCCATAGCATTGTCACTCGCGATAGGTGTGAAGAATACGGCCTGTCATACTAATCCAGTCAATTATGAAATTGTTGGCAAATCCAAGCTGTGTGACACCGCTGACTGAGTTGTGAATGCAAAAAGTATTTACCGATTGACATTTCCAATTGTTCTGTATTTGAATCAAAATGTTCTGTTTTAAAGAAAATCGCGGCGTTCCAGCGTGTCCGTTTTTTTGTCATTAATTGTTTCATCAACTGTCAAAGCCAATGCTTTTTCCAGTAACAATTTTTTACTATTTATTTTAATGAATAACCTTTGTCGAAATATTTATTTTTACTGCAACCTCTTTTATTCATAAAGATAAAGCCACAGGTGTCACGAGATCAAAGAACTAACGCCGACGCACATTGAAGATGTGAGTTTTGTTTGATCTTAGTGAAGCACGTGGCATCAGACAGACTGAGATACTTGACAGTTTGAGACATGAAAAAGTAATTCTAGACAAGAGTCTGATAATTTTGGACTATAGAAATAATAGTTTGGAATAGAAAATGTTGTAAGTTTTATTTTTGGTGATAAAATATATTGATCACGCTATACAAATGTACATTGGTCGGCAAATATTTTTGTATGTAACATGCATACAACCCAAAAACATTTCACATGTAGACACATTTTTACCGGCTATAATAAATTTGATTTTTATGTCTTGTAAACCCGTTCATTTACCTGTAAAATCAGGCGAATTTTTCTCTGTACGCGAAGTCACTTCAGCGAGGCTGTTTAAAGTGGCCTATATCACTACACTCTTCCCCTCTTTATGTTATGGCGCCGGACATCAACTGTGCAGCCTTGCAGTTTCTAGCCCATTACCGCTCCCCTGGTGGCCTATACCCACTCACCGAGTTATTGGAACTTATCCTCGACGCTATTGAAGTAACCGAGAGGAGAACAACCTTTAGGCCAAACAGGGAATTGAACCCAGTACCTTTGGCATGACAAGCGCACACTCAACCATGTCACTAATAATCATCTTGTGAAAATGACAGCTTGTTTTGCCTTTATAATACATAACTATTATACAACAGACTGTATGGAGTACAAAACAAGTGTGCACAACTTCAAAACATACATTCTATAAAGTTCCCAAAAAAAAAAAAGAAAAAAATATGGAAAATCCATCTTATTTTTATTCTTTTTTCTCGACGCTCATTTTTTAACATCTTTTTCTTATTTTTATTCCCTCCTCCTAGCGCTTATTTTTGAAAAAATTCCCGTAAAACGAAAAATAAAAAAACTCTGGCCAAAAAATACCACTGATCAAGACTTAGTGTACTTAAGATGTATGATGTCACTTGACGCAAGAGAGTATAAAAAAAATCATCAACATGTTCCACTGTGTAATGTGTCTGGCGAAGAGTTGAAATGTTCAAGGTAAACATTTTGGCCACAGACTGGCTGATTGCCTTCACATACTTGTGAAGGAAAAAAAAGTCTAATCTAAGATACTGTAAAAGTCTTTTTGTCACAAGATTTTTATTTTTGCAAATTTTTTGCGAAAGAAGCACTTTGCGAATTCATCAAACTCTCTTAAAGTAGCAAACAAACAATGGTTATATACAAAAATGTGCTCGCGCGAATTAAAAAACTGATGAATAAATAGAAAACTGGAAAATCTTGAAATAAACAACTTGTGAAATGAAAGACTTTTACATTACCCTCCATACATTTTTATTGCAATTTTACTGAAGTGTCATTATTGTATTAAATATTTTGTAGGGAGAAATGATTGACCGAATAGAATATAATGTTGAACAAGCAGTAGATTATGTAGAAACTGCCAAAATGGACACGAAAAAGGCCGTCAAATACCAGAGCAAGGCCCGACGGGTTTGTATCTTTATTACTCCACTTAACTTCTGCACGGTCATATCTGAAGTTACGCAATCAGAGTGAAACAGTTTTTACAGCGGCATATTTTAACGGGTTGAACTTATTTTTCAAAATTACAAGAAATTAATAGCGGACCGTACTAAAAAAAATTAAATTTTGAATGAGGAACGTTTTGGCAGAATCTTATAAAACTGAAATCTGAAGTGAAAATGGAAAGAAAAAAAGAAAATTAGAAACGGAAAGACAAAAAAAGAAGAAAGAAAACTCATATTTATTTCACCCTTGATTGCTGTATTTCGGTATGATTATTATTTATTTTAATTGCATGTAAACAGAACCAGCAGATCTGTAATGTCAGTTAACCTTTATTTTGCAACATGACTGCATTATGTAAAGTTGTGTGCATTACTGTATTAGAGCAAGTTTACACAGTCAGATTATAAACTAATTATTTCGAGAGCAAGTTTTAGAGCATACCAGGCACCAACTGCACTTTGGTAATTATTTGATTTCTTGTTTTGTTTAGAAAAATCATTTTCTGCTTGGCTAAATATTAAAAGAAATTAAGAGCTGTGTCCGCATTCAGCGTGAGAAATTCTTTGCATTAAACTTACATGGTATTAGATTTGGCGGTAACATCAATGTGTCAAAATCAGAATGTGCACTGGAGGCTAACAGTTATGTCTTGCTCCCCTACTTTCTGCTCCCTCATTTATCCTCATGCCTTGATACAAAGCCAGACTAACAAAAATTCCACATTCGAACAAATCCGATAACATCAGTTCCCTCTCCATCCACCAGCTTGCATGCTGTTTCTCTAATACATCTTCATGCAAAAACTATAGACCAGGCAGTAACATGAAACATACTTGAAAAGAACTTTAGTTGAATAAGTACCCAATTCTATTAATAGGTCACACAGACTTAAATTCCTGCTCCTGTGATACCTTTTTGATGACATATTATTATTTTGCCCTTTACAAACAGTGCAGATCATAATCAGTTTGCATATCTGTATGTTCTGATCATGATCTACACTGCTGGAAGGTCAGACAATAGAATTTCAGAGGTGATCACTTTGAACAGTAATTGGTGCTGTCCCAAGATGGGTGATGAACAAGTTCCATTCTAGAAATTATGTTTGGTGAAGGTTCACTAACCAGATACACAGGTTTATTCACTTGCTGGCTGTAATTGGTGGACATATCAGCACTTCATTTCCTTTTCAAGATTATTTGATCAGTCTATGTTGCAGGTCCATCCCATGTCATCCCTCCCTTCTTTGTGTTTCATTTGACAAGTCGTTTGGCTTCATACCATCAACATTATGTGACTGACTTGTCTTGCAAGGTTATGCCTGTTAACCCCTCCGCAGATCTGACATTACACTCGTACGATTTTGAAATGTTCTGACACAATACCCATCTTTTCCTGTATAGAACAAAGTGCAAGTGCAACTGTGATTAAATACTTATTAAGTCACAGCATGTGTGCTTTGATGACATTATAAGAGGTGCATAGGAGAAAAAACAAGTCTGAATCATGATTTATCATACAATAATTCACAGTGCAACATTAAGATATGTACACATGACTTGGGGCTTGTGATATATTGCTACTCATCTGAACTCTTTCCTATGAATTATTATATGATAAATCACTGTCTAGTATTTGTTATTTCTTGTATGAAAAAGGCACAAGACTAGCTTCGAGTGTACTAAAATAATTAAGATTAACAATTAATAATCAGAATATAAATGATATCTAAGATTTCTTAATTTTTAAGAATAAAATTTGTAAAATTTAAAAACAGTTTCTATCATTTTAAATGACTTGTACATTGTATTTGGTGTAAAAATGTTAGTAGGCTTCTGAAGCAGAAAGTGATTTTTCTTGTGATGCAAAGTGATTTATTTTACATGTGATTAATTTTGCTTATTTTCTTTTTGATTTTCAGAAACTCATTTTTATAATTATATGTATAGTAGTACTGATTGCTATATTAGCAATAATATTAATATCAACGCTGACCTAGTCATCCATTGGCTGAGTGTCCACCAATGAAAACACTCGTTACATTCCTGATGCCATGGCTACAAGATCATGTGACTGTTTTGTGACTTTAATTCAGCAAAAGACTTCAATCATGTTTGATACTATTATTAGACATTGGAAATGCATGAGCATGCAAAGTGGACAGAATTCAGATTTTCAGAAGGAATAAACTGAGGTTTTAAGGCAACAGGTAGAACCATTCCTAATGGCTTTGATGCAGGGAATGTTTCTTTTTTTTTTATTACTAATGTTCAGAGGTCAGTTTCAAGATGGAGGCCTTTTAACACCGGCGTTCTATAGAGATTTCCGTGACGTAAAGTTACGGCAAAAGCGGTATAAAGTGTCAACTTGGAAAAATATGACAATGGACGACTTGAATTTAGGCAGTAGACTTTGTATACATAGTTTCATATTACTTGAGGGTAAAAAGTAATTTGTTTGTATCTTAACTTATATTGTGTAATTTACACCTTGAAGAATGGTTAGAGAGATTACGCATCATTTTTTAACATAGTTGTTACTAAAAGTAGGTCTTATTCATATTTTATAGGTGTTAGTTTTTGTACTTTTTAGAAACTAAGACAGTTATTCTTGTGTGATATTTTTTTGATAAGGTAGTACATTAACTAAGTGCAGAAATTTTTGTGCCAGACTGTTAGGTTTTTTGCTAGAAGAAATCCGATTAAACCAAAATTAATTGGAGTAATGTGCAGGTTTGAATGAACACAGAGGGAACATTTTCGGATTTACATTTTTCTTGTCTCTTTTTATAGGTCAATTTCAAAACAGTACTTAATTCTTTCAATGGGACAAATTCTTTCGAAGATGGGTAACACAAAAAATAAACGTAACAATAAATATTCACCAAGTTTTGCATGTGTTACAAGAATAACAACAACAAAACAAACAAAAAAAGAATCTAAGCGTCGAATATTTGGTAAACGAAATGCATGATTTTAATTTTCACAAAATTTTTGTTTTTTACAGTATTGAAAAAAAATAATTTGATAGATATTAGCTTCAGGTTTTTTATAATATGTAGGAAAAATGTTGTCATATTAAATTAGTACTATTTATCGTGACCTAGGTTTGAATGACATTTTTTTTTCTCTGCCGTAACTGCTTCTGATAGTACATTCCTATGGTGGTCATCTGGCGTGCATTGCGCATTTTTTAGCGTTGTCATTTATAGAAAGTTATTACTACTGTCAACAAGTGTAACAAAAGTTATTCTTACCATGCTCCCTAAAAAATTAAGACACTGTTTTTATCAACAAGTTGTTATGTAACAAACTCATCATTTTCTTAACCGGTAAATTTGCATCTGTTCAATATGTGCTGTATCACAGAATAACACATGGTGGAAACCTCAAGATCACTTTCCGAGTTTTCTGTCAAGTACAAGTAACCTGTAACAATTCTGTTCTCTTAATTCATGCCGGTGGGTGGCGTTATTTGTAAAATGAAATCCCCATATTTCTATTGTTTTTTCCCCTTCATTCTAAATTCCATAAAACAACAGTTTCTGTAAACCAGTACTGTGTTAAAATCAGTTCATAGTTCTTCACTGAGTGAGTAACAACTCACATTTAAAAGTATGTTATTAGTAGAAATACAGTGTTTACATTGGCTGACAGATAACAAATATTTCTAACATGGATAATGTACATGTCTCGAACTTTGTTCCTACAGTGTTTCACGACTGGGAATCACATGATCAAAATAATCTCTAAACAAAAGTAAATCTATGAAAAATGTTACAAAATGATGAAAGTCGTTACACTGTAAATGTAAAATGTAGCCTATCATAATGTCAAAGTAAAAGTATTCTTGAACTGCACAGGTCTCAATAGCAGTCACCTTTTGATTGTGCTGAACACTTCAAATGTGAATTATTTCAGTTTCTTGAAGTATTCAGCATAATCGAAAGGTGATTAACATAGATACCTGTGCAGTTATTTTGACATATGATAGGCTACATTTTACTTTTACAGCGAAACGACTTTCATCATTTTCTTATGTTTATCATAGATTTACTTTTGTTTAGAGATTATTTTGCTCATGTGATTACCAGCCATGGTGTTTTGACGTGTACTAGTAATCCTATGAATGTTTAGGACGATGTTAAGTAAATCTTTGCGTGTTTTTCAAATCGATACTGTGAAAGTTCAACTTAATTATAGAAAGAAACATTTCTAACGTGCATGTAACCATAGATACAGTGACATATTGTTCAGGTGTGTAACTCATAAGTTTCTGCTTCATATAATAGCCTTACTTTATTACACATCATAGTCTTACAAGATAACACGGCATAGTCTTATTGGATAACACAGCAATCTATTATTACACATAACCAGCATTGTTATATCGAACATATGAGTATGGACCATATCCTAAAATTTTGTTTTATATGTGAAGTTCCTCTCAAATTTTGTTTTATATTACGTAGGGCAGATGTCTATTTATTTGTTTGTCATTTAGAACTATGCAAATCTGTCAGATGTGTTTGATTTATGCATTGCTTAAATAACTTCTGTTGCAAACAGCAACCCCATGTTTGAATAATTTCTAGATGCTTTGAGTACCGTGTCTGTAGTGTGGAAATTTAAGCTAATTCAGGGTGTGGTACCAATATGCTGGTCTATTTGAAATACATGTTCTGGCAATAAACTTTTCACTGCAAGTTCACAATCTACGCTTTCACCAAATGTTAAATTTTTTTTATTAGATTCAAAAACTGTGTGCAGTACTGATTGAAGGTTAAAGAATTAACAATATTCTTAACATAGCAGTGTTCAGGTTATCGTTAGCCCGAGAAATCCATACAGAAAATCAAGTCTCTTTCATAACCACATTCGCCTCATCTTGTAAACTTTCAACAACAAATTGGTAATTGTGTACTGTTTCTGGTACATGCTATAACAATTTGAAAATAAATGTTACATTTTAAGTGCTATAAAAATGTATACAAATTTTAACCTTTAATTTAAAATATCAATATGTATTTCAATCATGGGAAATGGCAGTGTGTAAATGCTTTTAATAATAGGGGAAGGATGCAGAACTGTTCTGTCTCGTTCTGTTTTGTGGATGTAATAGACGTGATGCAAGTTTCGTGTTCAACTGAAATCAGCGTTGAATTTTTGTTAATCAACGGCTGTAATATACAAGAGAAAAGTGCAATATTTAGTGCTTGTGTACTGCATATTTACATTTGATTAAGTAAAGAATCTGTCGTTTTTATTTTTTGTTTCATTGATTTCTTATATTTCTTTCTATATCTATTCTTCTGTTAGTTGATTTGCTCATGTCCGGTGTTTGGATTTAGGATAACCAGCTGAAAAAATGGATGAAATATTGTTTTGGTTACTGTCCATTGATTCTTGGGATAAGTCATGGCATTTTTACTTCTTAATGGTGGTTTTATTTACTAAAAAACTCCTTTATACCGACAAGTCAAAGAATTTTCTCATAAGGAATGGCAGAGTTACTGCTCTTTAAAGTTACACAATTTGAGAAGTTTGCCATTTCACTATGACTTTTTATAGTTTCTTCAAGCATTTTGATTGTTATTCCCCATGGCAAAGCAGAAGGGAAGGTCTTTGTTTGTCTGTTCATTCCTCTGTAACATTTCTGTCCGCTCCATATCTCCTGAACCCATTGGTCAAGTGTTCATCTCATCAAGACGATGTGCAGAATCCATGTCTCCATGCTGCCTTCTCAAGGTCAAGGCCTTGAGAATACATTTCCTTTGAAGGATTTTCAAGACTGTTATGGTGAAGGTCACCCTTAGGGGTCAAAGGTTATCCTCTTGGCATTCCTTCATGGGGCGGACGATATAGCTGTTTTTCAGACTTCTTTGCTTTTTTATTGGCAGATATCGAGTATGTACTTAAGGGGGCATTAATGTTTGACATACATGTCTTTTACTGTTACACATTCTGATTGTTATACATGTAGATGTAAATGTATTGTGTAACAAAAAGAGAAGGAGGCAGAACAGTTCTATACAGATGTGTAATCATTGTCTTCTATTTGGAAAAAAAGACGCTGCCATATTTCCCTGCTAATGTGCAATAAGTTATGTTTGTTATTTTGTCATAGTAAATGTTTATTTTTCTTTGTTTTTTTTTGTCATGTTTCACTTCGATATTAGAGCTTTATCAAACTTGTACCACAAGCTACAAGATGTGTACCTGTATGTGTTTTTTGTGTGTGTATATGTTGGTTGTGAAGACATGTATATATGTATCTTTGTGAGTTTGGGTCTGTGAGAGCTGTAAAGTATTTTTAAACTTGGCATAAACTGCCTTTTGATGAGAAAATATAACGGAAATATTTCATTGTTACAAGGTCAAAGGTCGTTACTTAATATGGTTTAGTTGATTGAAACAGTGGCCTGTATTAAGGTAGAGGGACATCCTTGGCTATTTGTTCAGCTTTTGTGTCAAAGCATTTTGTAGCAGATTAAGTATATATGTGATAATAAAAAGCCAGTAAAAATATGTTTGTATTTGCTAGTTACATGATCAGTTTGTTTGTTTAAACTTATCTATTTTACACCAATTGTGGAACAAGTTCTTGCAACTTATATTAACTGCTGTTGGTGTCGGCTTCATGGAGTGCTGACCAGTACTTGTGCGGTCAAGGTCGCATTCAAATGCCTCTGTTGGGATTTGAACCCACGGCCTCTGGGTTAGGAGTCAGATGTTCTACTCCATACACCACAGCACCTTCAAACATGAGTTTGTTTCAAGTGGTGCTTGAATTTCTGAAGTACCTGTACTAGGTTTATGAAGTATGAGGTGTTAAAATGGCGACAAGTCAATAAAGCCATCTGTAGAAGTGCTTTGTGTTGACTGACCTGTGTTGGTACATCAGGTAATTTTGAATCAGCGCCAACAGTATTTCATAAAAGTACGGGAAACTGAAGATACCGGGGGCAGGGGGTGCGGATATGATTAGTTAGAATTATTCGTCACAGGGGATTGACCAATCATGAGCGATAGTAAAGTTTGGTTTCTCATGTGCTTTAAGCAAAAACAAAGCGTCGTGGACAAACTATAAAACACAAGTTATTCTTCGGTATAAAAGTAGGAAGTGACTATATTTAGCACTAATCTGCGGAGTCTTGAAAGTTCAACTCGTAGTTTCTAGTTTCATGGGTGGGTCGATACTATAAACAGTCTTACTCATTTTTATTATTCTGTGAAAGTGTTTTTTGTAACACAGGAATGTTGAAATGTATTCATTGGCTAAAACTGGAAGCGTTTAGACAGGCCACATAACCTGTAAATATTGTGTTCAAACCAATGAGTCGGATTTATGACTCAAACCTGTCAGTTGCACAAACATGTTATGCATCATTCAATGCTAGGGTTTCAAAGACTTTCGAGTATGTAGATATTCTGTCTGTAGAACGGGGAAACCATTCCTACTGAAGATAAGTTCCGTTAAGACCTGCTTACACATTCCCGTACAAACCTACACGAGTGTCGAGAGAGTGGAGCAGCCCTGTATGTGCTGACTGAGTGAATGGTATAATATGTTGTAGCGTGTTCTGTTGAGAATAATTTATACCTCAATATCGATCATTTAGTCAGATTTTTTTTTTTGTACAAATTCTATACATATGTTATTTATATTTTATCACAATGCTAAAACATTAAGTGAGCATTTATAAAGTCATATAGTCGCCTAACTACAATTTACTCATGCTTTTTGGGGACAATTTCATTTTCAAATGCTGGGTTCCTACATTTTGTTACTTGGTCTTAATGAAATAAGAATGTGTTATGATTGTTAATTGTCTTATTTGCCATTATTCACTTTGGCATCTCGAGGGTTCAGTGCAAAACAGTTGTACGTCCTTTATTTCATATCACTTACGACTGTTTTGCATTGAACCCTCTAACTCTACATCCTCATCTTTCTCAGCTGTAGAAACAGCAACAGCTATATTTCATTATGTCTTCAACAGTTTTCCTTACGTCTACAACAGTTTTCCTTGCAGTCTGCAACAGTTTTCCTTTCAGTCTGCAGTAGTTTTTCTTGCAGTCTGCAACAGTTTTCTTTGCAGTCTGCAACAGTTTTCCTTGCGTCAGCAACAGGTTTCCTTGCATGTGCAGCAGATTTCCTTGCAGTCTGCAACAGTTTTCCTTGCGTCTGCAGCAGGTTTCCTTGCAGTCTGCAACAGCTTTCCTACGCCTGCAACTTGGATATACATGTACATTAGCCAAAAATAGTCTTTATTATTTAACACAGGTAGTGGTACTACTTTACCTTCTTAAGATGACTTCCATTTTATTCTCGGTGTGTAAGTGTTAAAATTTGATCTCGGACAAGAGGTGGTTGCATAGTCTGTTTCCAATAGGTGGGTGAAGTTTGTTTCAAGTACTTAGCAGTCAACAGGCCCCATGCTTATTAAAAGAAACAAAAGTGCAACAGTTTAAATCTCATTTTAAATACATGTATTTACTAAAAACTTGTTTGACACACTTTTATAAAGAAACAAAAGTGTTACAGTATTTTATTTATCGAAAGTCTGAGCATGAAACTCGGCTAAGCCAGAAAACAGCAATTTTTTAAGCACAGGGCCATGTTTAGGTAGTGTTTTTCAGGTTTTTGTCATTTTTTAGCAGTTTTTGAACCTGTATAAATGCCTGTAATTTGAAATTGACATAGACACCTGTTTTCAGATTGAAACAAAATATCTGTTCTTTGCAGTTGTCACATAACTATGGACTTGTTATTTGTGAATTTTTGTATGTGAGACTTTTTTTTACTCACTTGTAAATTGTAAATATCATTATTTATTTTAGGTAATTAAGTAGCGAGTTATTTAGAGTTAGTCAAAGACTGTAACATTATTTATATGTATAAAACTACCAGCATGTATTTTATCGGGTCTTATTTCATTAAGGATATACATGTATATTTACACGCTGTTACTAAATGCCTAATGACTAACATGTAGCCGGCACAGGTGGTCAGTCTGGTTCTATGTCTACATGTAGCCGGCACAGGTGGTCAGCCTGGTTCTGTGTCTACAAGTAGCCGGCACAAGTGGTCAGCTTGGTTCTATGTCTACATGTAGCCTGTACATGTGGTCAGCCTGGTTCTATGTTTCAAAAGGCAATCTTGTGTTGAAGGATATAAGTCGTCTGCCTTTTGGATCACAGTTCTGCAAAACATTCCTATTTAAAGAAATAGACTAGCCCAAATTGGAAGTCAGAAGGTTCGATTGTAAAAATCTAGGTATAAATGGGGTAATCCTTTCTTATATCTGTTACATTTTATATTGTGCAGTATTCTGGGACACAGACTGGTCTCATTTTGTCAGTAACTGTTTCTTCAGCAATGCAGGAGTTGTGAATTTTATAGCATATGTGAGCACGGCCATCATAGATTTTAATGCTCTATGCAAGCCTATAAAACTTTACTCTTTAGGCCGTTCACTTTGAAGTCTACGCATAGAATGCTTTACAAAGAGCTTTGTATTTTTGTCAGCTTTCAAAACATTCCCAAAATCTGCATTTAAGGCCATTTTAAAACAATGAACGTTTCACTGAAAAGTTAAAGATGGCTTGTCTCTCTGAAACATTTAGTGGCAGATTTGCTGCGGGGGTTTTGTTCATATGCTTATAATCATGTTACCTAGTAATATTGTTCATACATTACACTTCACTGCCATTTTACATTGAAACTACAGTGTTAGTCCAGTGTCCGTGTGTCTGTGTGTAGTTTTCTAGGTCATATATGAAAATTTCGCCATCGCCATCCCGTCATAAAAGCCACATTGAAGAATACTGGTATCTTAACTTGTGCATCTCTATGCTTTCTTAGTAAACTATTTTTAGATTACTTATTATACATGTATGTGCTAATCTTAGCTGTAGAGTTTAAGGGATGCCAAGGTTTAAAAAAAAAGAAAAAAAGATGGACAGAAAGTTTGTTTACAGAGCTGGCAGTGTGTAAAATGTAGCCGCAGCAGTGCAAGAAAAGTAGTTTAGGGAGATCATTGTAGATTCTCTCGTCATCGTTTTTCTTGGCAATTTTCCAGCTTAGAAAGTTTAATAATTTATTGAAGTGTTTTACACCACCAAAAGTTAAAACCAAAATAATTTAAATGAATTTGTGTAAAGAGTTTTATTTTTCTTAAGTACAGACTCTGAGTAAAATCAAGAAAACTGTATAATTATCTTTGTCATAAGTTAAAATTCCTCCCAGTTTGGTAGGTGTTTTTTCATTTGTATAACTTAACATGCTTTCAAAATATTCCTTGTATTTTAAGCATTTTTCAGGACGAAGTTACAAAATTTTGAACAGAAGCTGTTAAATCAAAGTCTGGAATTAATGCTTTACTGGCTGCTATTTTGTGCACTGTCTAGTTCTTTGAATGGGATTTTCTTGAAACATGCAAAGTTAATATTTCATACCAGATTCTGTGTTGTCTACGTAAACTTGTATGTACATGTACATAGTGTTGACATTTTTTTATACATGTAGTGCACACACTGCATTTTTATTCCTCGTTTAAAACTAAAAATGGTGAGTTAGGTAGTCTTAAAGGTTACTGTAAAGGGGGGGGAGTGCAGTGATGGTGATTTAACTTGTGTTTTTACACCTCATTTTCATTGTAAGCTCGACGATAGTAAGGGAAATAACTACACAAAATGTACAAGGGAGATAACTCCTGTATCTGCAGCAAGTTTGGAAACTAGGTGACTTACCTTGGGCACATTTTTAAAAGTAAAATGAAATTGAATTCACTTTTAAAACTGTTAAGGATGTTGTTAAATATAAGAAAAAACACAGTTCTTAATAAAATGTTAGATAGAGTTCTAATACTGGTCCTGCCGGAGAACAATGGTTAGGTGAACTGCCTGCCTGTAAAAATGACTGGAATACGGTTTTAACGGGTGTTAAACCATGACCAACAACAACAACATTTATTGCGTTCTTATGCATCTCTCTGGACCTAATGAAAAAGCTTTTAGTATAAAAAAGATTTTATAGAAAAATATTTTGAAATAAAAAATGTTATCTATTCGCACTTTATATTTTTAACCAACAAAAGGTTTTGCAAAGAGATCAATTTATAAGTCATTTTAGAAGACGGTATTCTTGCAGTAGATGTTAATGGATGAAAAACCGTTTTATTTGAAAAATACAAATCTGTGTCTTGTCTCTAATTAGTTGTGCATTAACTGTCATTATCTTCTCATGAAAAATGCTTTTTAGAACACAGACTAGAGTAATTATGCTGCAGAAGATAGGTTTCCATGGTTACAAGTATAAAATATTTACAGATTGTGAACAAAATTACTAGATCAAAATGTTGTTTATATATATTGACAGTTGTTCTTTGGTGTTGTCAGTTTGTGATGTATTCTAAATTTTGACGCGTAACCGCGTTAAGTTTGATCAAAACTGACTAACAGAATTCTGCTGACGCATCATTCACGCTGCATATGATGGCATAAGTGTTATTGTCTTTATTGATGAGTCACTGACTTTGGGAATAATGACAAAACAAAATCTGTATTTGTTTGAGAAAAAAGTCTTTGAATTTTAGAAAACGTCTGGTTTTAGAGTCTTGTTTCCATGGAAACTGTCGTTGCATTTCATTCAGTTGTTCTACTGTATACATTTATTCTGCGCATTCTAGATTTATTGTGATACTATGTGACATAAAGTTGTATTTGTTATATTAAAATTTAATAGTCTGCCATGATAACTGTGTTTTTGTTCCTAAAAATGAAAACTAGTACCAGTTTAGAAATTCTTGAGAAATAATTTCACACCAGTTGAACAGAATTGTAATTGTGTTGAATTCAAAAAAAAAAAAAAAGTGGCTGTTTGCTGCAGGTTGAGTCTATCTACAGATCTGACTGCTCAGATAATATCGGAGAGTAGGGTAGGAGAGTACTATATCCAGCAGAGTGAGATTGTCTTGGAACACAAAGCAATTACTTGAACAAAGTACTGTGAATTGGGAAATTTTCATGTGACAAAAATTTTTGTGGGCAGACGTACTTCTTCGCAAATGTCAAATTTGCGAAAAAGGGAATTCTCTAATAGTAAATCTACATGAAATTAATCTTTCATGAGATTTTTAAATTAGTGAAGTGGGAAATTGGTGAAGATAGTGAAAAATTAAATCATGAATGTTACCCAAATATACAGTACTTACATGTGTACACATTGTTATTCAAAGCAACGTCAAAAGTATATTTTGCAAAACGACAGACGATATTCAAGTTGAATTGTTCAGAAGGGATACAGGTTGGTACCTGCACATGTTCAGAAGCTCTGCAGGTGCAGGTGTGAGATCAGTGTGCGTATTAAGAACATAATGCAATATAACAAAAGAAAATAGTGTGAATCAGATGGTTTGAAATATAAAAATTCTGGAAGATCTATATAATATAACAACATGCCAGACAGGGCTATCTGGAAAAGTGGCATTAAAATAACAATAACACCAAAACAATGGATCAGAAGAATTCAACGTCAAAGCCAAGTGACTGAACACAGGACTTTGTCACATGGACGAAAATGATGGTCCTTATGAAGTATGCACTTTTGTATTATACATTTTTTTTTACTTTCAGTTATTGCACTGTTGTTTCCTTTTTCTTTTCTTCTATTGTCTTCTTCTGTTTTGCATACATTACAGTATCATAAGAAATGCTAATATCAGATAAGTAAACATAATTATGTTCTTAAAAGATAACTTTTGATAAACAATAACTTTTTTCTCATTTTAATTGGATACACATTCTACAAAAAAACATGTACAGGTGGGTAACATAGTATCTATGTATAAATGCTTTAGATCTACTATTTCTCTGTTAAATGTTGCTTGCTTGCTGCTTTCAAGGCCAAAAAAAAAACATGTATTTTAGGTCTCGTGACCAACCTTAACTTTTTATTGACGACCTCAAACTTTTTTATTTAGAAAATGATCAAATAGACCAATTTTCAAGTTTCAGAGCAAAAATGGCAACCCCCCCCCCCCCACCCACACACAAAAACAAATGCTGACTGAGCTTAAATTTTGGATAGTGACCAGAAGCACATATTTTTTGTTTGGCCTAACCTAATACATACTGGGATAGATGTAAAGTGTGATAAACGCTCTACAGTTTGAAATTTATGATGGCGTCCTCAAAAGCACTGTGGACTTTAAAATTTGTCATAAGTTAGCACTTCTCAGTTGAAGACTTTCTGGATTTAATGTTACAGTAAGTTAAATAAGGTGACAAAACAGAGTCAATTACAGCTGATAATGACTTGCCTGGATTATGTTGTAGCCATCACTTATTAGGGGAGAATCAGACACTGTCCCAGTATTTATTACAAAATGTACAGTCCAACCTGTCCTAAGCAGCCAATCAAGGGGGTCTCGGCATTAAAACTGACCATTTCAAGTACAGTGCAACCTCTCCGGAGCAAACACCCTTCGGAAACACAGAAATGTAATTGTTGTAGAGAGGTGTTGTTCTTGAGAGGTCAATTTCTTGCATAACTGCAGCAATGGGAAAGAAAACGTGTGTCTTTTTAGAGAGGGTGTTGCTCTAGGGAGGTGTAGTTCGGGGAGGGAGGAGTTGGACTGTAAGTGGTTGCTTAAAAAAAACAAATTAGTCACAATAGTATTTGCTGCTTACGACAGGTGGTTCTTTTATAAAAGTGATCATTAACACAGGTTGATCTGTATTGTTATTGAACTACGATATTCACTTGCGATGTTTGAAATAAAATCTGTTACGTTTCTTTTTCTTTCTGTTTACAGAAGAAGATCATGATGTTGATATGCTTAGCTGTCCTTATAGTAATACTTGTGTCAACTGTCGGCGGGTACTTTGGCCTATGATGTCACTTCATCCACTTAAATCATTCTAGTTGTTCTAAATTTTCACTGTCGACGTCATCGCTGGTCGAAAGGCTTATTTGGCGTCAAAAGAAGTGGATAGAACCATTCTTCATGGAAAAAACGATATCCACTTGTATTATAGGGTCGCGAAAATGCCCATTAGTTTGTAAAATTTTTAATTAAGTTTAACAACCTTTTAAAAATTTGTATGGTTTTACGAAGCTCACTAGTTACCCCGACCAGGGTTGCACACGTGAGCATATATTTAAGTAGTTGTAACTTTGTAAAATTTTGTATTTGCCGATGCAGACGGGCATTTTGTAAAGGAGTTGAAAGAGAAACTTGTTAACCAGACCATATACTTTTTAATACTATATGTGCTTTACCTTTGTCAAAACTGCATATTATTTTACATAACTACTTTTATTGATGGGACATTACTTATTTTCTGCTCACACATCGTAGTCGTATTAAAAAAAAAACTACAAAAAAAATACAGCAACATTTTGTTCCTGTTTCAAACGTTGCATCATTTAAAACGCCAAAATTTAGATTAGCCACATTTCACAAACATCAAAACTCGAGGTTTGCGCCCAGCATGGTTCAGGTATGATTTCTTTGATGCACATGCCAGTTTGAATCCATACTGGTTGCAAAATTTGTTTATGTTTTATTTGATGCTCACCTGACCTTGACCCTGACTTAAAGGTCAAGGTCACACATTAAAGATGTTACTACATGTATACACTACTGAGAGATGACAGTTTTTTATGTGCAAGATCACAGAAACTATGTTAGAAAATAGGATTCAGTATAGAAAATTAATCTCTAAGTATACATTGCATTATCTCTAACAATACCTTCCTTAGTATAATAGGGAAGGTACTGAATATGATAAAATATTAAATCACTGGTACAGCATGTGAAGGGACATGAATTTTACAGAAAATGATTGCGCTCAACTGGATTACTATTGAATCAAGGCAGTGTACAGCAATGGTAAATATTTTTCACCAAGAAACTAAATTACTTTATGTTTGAGAATTGTGATAACTCAATTTACACATTCCAATATAAGTTAGATAGCCAAACTTTAATCACTTTCGGCAGCTGTTAGTTTAATATTCAGTTAAATATTTCAAACAACACAAAAATATTTTAGATGGCATAAAAATATTTCAGATGACATTAGATATTTCTGATGAAATGAAAATATACCAGATGATGTAGAAATGTTTGAGACGACAAAAATTTTTCAGATGAATATTTCAGATGACATGAAAATACTTCAAAATGACATAATATATCAGACGACATAAATATTTCAGATGACATGAACATATTTCAGATGACATTCAAAATTTGTACTACAGATAACTTGAAAATATTTTAGATGACATAAAATTATTTTAGATGACATCTTAATATTTTCATGTCATCTTAATATTTCTTGACATAACTCTCATTTTCAGAATTGTTCCCGATTATATGTGATTCAATAAATGTATTTTTGAACTGTTCTATAAAATTTAGCATTAATTTATAAACTGAATTATTGAGCTTAAGACCTGGAAACTCAAAATGCACATAATTTAGTACAGTCCACATCTATTATCTCGACTTCGGTTATCTCGATTTTTCGATCTCTCGACTGGATTTTCTCGGTCCCCATTTTTTCCCTACTTATTCTATATAAATCAACTACGGATATCTCGATTTGTTTATCTCGATTTTTTCGTTATCTCGACTAAATTTTTGATCCCCAACTATGAAATTTCCTCTATTTTGACATCCGATATCTCGATTTGACATTTATCACCTGCCAAAACAAGGTGCGAAAAGCTGCACGCGATTGTATTCGCTCAATTGTCGTCTGCTGTCAGAGGTGTGAAAAACACCATGCGCGGCATTCCAGTGATTCGGTTAACGACCCTAGACACATTAGACAGATAACATCTCGTTATTGAAAAAAAACGGAAGAGTCATGTCGGAGGGTGGAAAAACACCATGTGCGGCTATTCACTCAGTGATTCGGTTAACGACCCGAAATTAATTAATTGTTTGTTTGGGACGTAAGCTGTGTAACATGCGGAATGGGTATTTTGCATTGAATTGTGTCAAAACTGAGTAAATTCATTTGCATTTATAAACAGCAAGAAATGAAGATTCTGTCAATTATAAATTGTGTCATCAATATGTACACATTAGACAGATAACATCTCGTTATTGAAAAAAAAACGGAAGAGTCATGTCGGAGGGCGGAAGTCATGAACTTGTCCGAGCGCCAGTCGAGCAATCCAGAGAATGGGCCCGGTAACCAACCCGGGAGGATATCTGGATCGGCAAATGCTGAGAGTTTTGGAGAAGGACCCGGTCACCAACCCGGGGGATATCCAATCTTTCAGCACCGGGGTGCAAGGGCAAGAAGAGAAAGTTACCCCCCCTAGCATATTTCATATTTTATTAAACTTCGGTTATCTCGATTTTTCGTTATCTCGACTTATTTTCTTTGGTCCCAAAAAAATCGAGATAACGAGAGTCGACTGTATTTGCAATAAGGTTGGTAAGGATTCTGATACATGAAATTATGATTTTGCCTTTAGATTTTTACATAGAAAATTTTTATATTAAAAAGGTAGATCAGCTAGTTACAAGAAGCCTGGGCATTTTCCTTCAGTAAAATGGCACAGCGAAAATTATCTTTGTTGTTTAATAACATGCATGAACTTTAAAGTCCCAGGACCACATTTACAAGTAGATCTTATTTTACCAAGACAGATGTCTTACTGGCGGAAATGCCCTTTATTTGGACCAAAAACATTCCTAACTTAACTTTTTAAATCAATGTACATGTTCAAAATATAGAGCAGTATTTTTTTCAAAGATATTGCAAAAAATAAGAAAGGCTTTCTGGCAACTTTTTTTTGTGAAGAAACGATTTGAATACAAATGAAATGAATATGTCAACATTGTTTTAGAGTGAATAGAACATGGTTCTATCATTATCCTATCAGTTTATTTTTTTTGCAATATCAGTTGATTGAAAAAGATTGTGGGACTTTAACAATTTCTCAAACAGCTATCAAGTCAATTTGAAGATATTGATGTGTGGGTTGCTTGTATCTGTCAAAGAGATATTTACTGTTTCCATCTATTACTTTCCATTTGAAAATTGTTTGACAGAGCCGTTATCAGTTGTAATTGGCGTTTCTGCTATGTTTTGTCACCTTATTTCACTTACAGTTTGTTCTACTTTCCGTTCCCTTCAAATGCCCCCATTTCATTCAAAAAAGCAAATTGTATTCTCCATATTGACTCAATATCGCCAATATGAAAATAATTATTTCACTTAAATTTCCAATAAGTGAGACTGTTACATCTCATAGCTAAATCTCTATATATTTCAATACAAATATTGTCTGTAGATGGGACAAACTGTAAGCAGATTATAGGTCCATATTACAGGAATATACAAACTTATGGCTTCGGTTCGCTGACGCTCCCTCGCAATAAATTTGCCTTTTATATAGACCTATAACCTATACTTACTGTAGCATTCAAATCACTGATTGATACTGGCAAATAATTATATGCTTTTCCTGGGCCATTCTTTTTAAAGGCCCATACCTGGAAATACAATTTTTGATCTTTACATGTTGTACATTCCACGAATATAGGACCAGTAGTATGTTTATTATGATAAAAGACACGTATATAGACAAATTATATACGGTTATTATGTATGTAATTTTTTATCTGTCAGACGTTATATAAGCCATGGACCAGATACATACCGGTAATAACTTTTATGGGGGGCAAGCATGCATGCTAACTGTTATGCATTTTAGTATAATTGTTTTATATATTCAAAATGCCTTGAAGGATTATTGTTTTTGTTGCTCCGTAATAAAAGGATTGTAGTTTCATACAAAAGTGTGTCACAGTTTTACACCTGATGCTTAGAAAGATGCTGTAAATATGGGTTGACTTTGCTGGGGTTATCTTTTCAGATTTATTTAATTTGACAATGTGGTGTGTTAAATTTGTTTTTTTAGTGAAATGTTTAAGCTATTAAGTAATACAGAGGTAGCTCTGGTTTAATGAAACTATGTCTTGAATTCAAATAGCATAAAGTCATCTATGACCATATCAAAAATAGAAACACAAAAAGACAACCCCACTATACAGTACTGTCATACTGTTTTACTGTATTAACCATTATTAAAGAAACAGTTTGTTGCTGTTCAGGCACGTTACACTGGTAACTTGTTATAAAGTTTACAGAGCTGTTGTACAAATTGTGATATTTTCTTTGATATGCAGTAAAACCTGTCTTTCCTCTGGCACCTGATTTTAAAGAAAAAATTGCTATACCTATATGTGGTATGGTCCATGTATCCCAGTTTTGCAAAGTATACAATTGAAAACCTAGTGTAACCTGCAAACATATGACTTAACCGACAGAATCAAATGGTCCTGATGGGTGCTCGACAAGACAGGTCTCACTGTATTCATTTTTCCATCAAGCATTGTTGTCTACCATGACATTTATAATTATAAGGATCAACTATTAGTTACAAAAAAGTGTGGAAAATTAATACATGTGTAATGATATTGGAAGAAAAGTCAAATGTATTATGCATGTATAGGGCTGGCATATTATGTAATTTCGAAGTAGGGTGCCTCAAAACCATGTTCCGTTCCATTACATTCCAGAAAATTTCAACAGCCTGTAATATTTCAAGGGTTGAGCAGGTAACTGTTGTATCTGCATGTAAAAAAAGAAGTGTGTAATTTGGAAAATGGTTTCATGATGAACCATCATATTTTCCTTCTTATCGCGTGAAAAAATTCTTAACTTACTTTTGGTTCTTAGTGGTGAGACAGCCATTAATGTCTTTGCTGTGAACGAGCCTACAATTATTCAGTACAATTTTTGATTGTTGTATACATGAACTGTAAAAGTCGGTTATATTCGCCGGTTATTTATTTCCTGATTTTCCAATTTTGTATTTATTCGCAAGTTTTTTAATTCGCAAGCAAGATCCATTTTATATAAAATGATTGTGTGTTTGCTAATTTAGCGAGTTTGATGAATATTCTAAGTGTGTCATTTGCGAAAATTAGCGAAATTTAGCAAAAATTCAAACCTTGTCAAAAAAATGACTTTAACAGTATATAAAATAAGATGTATACATGTTACATTTGATTGTGACATACAATTTTTTTAATCATCTGAAAGTATGAAAGAAGTTTTCATGTGTGAATGACCTTTGACATTGTTTTTCTTTAGTCCTTATTTTTACTTAGGAAATCTCGAACAAGTCTGACGAGGAATTTTGTGATGAATGTTAGGGTGAAGTAGCCGCAAGATTTAGTTAAGACTTGATTAGTGTCCAGGAATCAAGACACATAAAAGTCATTCAGTGTCTTTTGAAAGGAAATTAGTCTGCCTTTAAACAGACACGAGACAGAACCCTTTTAAAGTGAGTGTTTCAAGGGGGACAACTGTTTTTCATTTCCAATTTCAGGAGATATTTCTCATTGATATTAGATTACATACTGCAAACTTGAGTACATTTCTAGGGTTGATCATGAAATTGTATTGTATTTTGTTTATTACAAAAAGAAGCAGATAGATAGAGTTGATAATATAGTTATGTGATCCAGAATGCCCAGGATTTGCTCAAGTCATGTGTCAGATCATTATGAGAGCAAGCATTAGCTTAGAGTATGGTCTGTAACGAGGGACATTAAATCTGTATCACACTTCTATGATAATAAACCTTTTATTCTATCCCATATTGGTTACTTGCCTACACTAATACACTGTTTTTAAATGACATTTAAGATAAGAAAAATCTCTAATTAGAGGGATACGGGCATTGTATACGACAACCTTTATTTTTTGTCATTGCATATAAACAAGTGACTTTTATTAATGTCATAGACAGGCAGAGATCTTTTATCAACCAATGGGAAACACCCTTGCAAAAAATTGGTATCCTGGTATAACATTAAAAGATAGTAACTTGAACCAAAATGACGGGTTAGCCGGCAATTTTTGGCAGAAAATATATCGATATTAGGTAATATATCATAAATGATTTCCCTATCAAAACTTTGTGTTATTTGTAAATGTGTTCAGAAAAGATGGTGATTTTTCTTATCTGCCTATTTTAAACGACTGTTACTGTGGATGAACCCACTTTCATTTTATGCCATGCCTTTAATATTTGTTGTCAGTATGTGATTCATTTCCCCCCCTACCCCCTCCCCCTCCCAACATGTTTTCAGTACCTTCATATCATAATTGTGCCATGGTAAAGGATTTTTGGTAAACGTTTTCAATCCTATTCTTGAAAGAAAACATTTTTTGTGCCCTGCTATTTTTGATGGCAGATGGGAATCGCTAATTTCGATAGTGTTGCACATATCCATGAGTGTTTGTGTGTTTGTTTGTGTGTCTGTAGTTTTTTCAAGTCCATAGCATTACAGTAAATTTGTTTTGCCTGACTGGATTTCAAAATATTGAAGCACAAATTAATGATCACCATATTAAGATGGTATGTTGTAAGAATCATGCCCTTGAAGGTCAAGGTTACATTTTGTGATTAAAATTCAAGCATATCACAGTTGATCCTGACTTTAAAGAACAATGATAATTATCACGTAGCAAAAGTGGCGGCGTGACCTAAGGATCACTTAACTGTACAGCTGTTTAATTAGGTCCATCCAGTGGGTTGCACAAAGTGCCAGAGTGAGCTCTAAGGATCACATTCTGTCCATCGTATGTCCGCTAACATTTTCCTTCATTAACAATATCTCCTCTGAAACCACTATGCCAATGATGATATAACTTGGCAGGGATGTTCCTTGCATGAAGCCCTTTCATAGTTGTTCAAATAATTCCATTTCATGCAGAACTGAGACTCAGGTTGCAATGGCAATGGAAAGGAAAAACTTAACAAAACTTCTTCTCAAGAACAGGAAGGCCTAGAGCTTAGATATTTGGCATGTGGCATTACCTAGTGGACCTCTACCAAGATTGTTCAAATTATGACCCCTGATTCAAAATTGACTCCACACGGGGGTCACTTGTTTTTACATAGGCTTATATAGGAAAAACTTTTAAAAAATCTTCTTCTCTGAAACCACAAGGCCTAGAGCTTAGATATTTAGCATGTGGCATAACCTAGTGGACCTCTACTAGGATTGTTCACATTATGACCCCCAGGTCAAAATTGACCCTTTCTGCTTTTGATGACCTTGTATTATAGCCAATGGTAGCCAGGTGAGTGATATAAGGCCATCTTGGCCCTCTTGTTCCTTAAAACATTTCCTCTGAAAAGTCTGGGCCAATGTTGATAAAACTTGGCAGGGATGTTTCTAGAACCACAAGGCTTAGATATTTGTAATGTAGCATAGTGTAGTGGACCTTTACGCAGATTGCTCAAATCAAAACAGCCAACCACCCTCCACCATCCTGTTCAGAATTGATCTTTTTGCTATTGTTGATCTTGTATTATAGCCAGGTGAGAAATAGAGTGCCATCTTGGCCCTCATGTTTTCCAGTAGAGGTATATCACTGTGGATATATCAAGAGAAAAGAAAAGGGTTATCAATTGCTATAATTAACTTTTTATTTAGATGTAAGGTACAAGTTTATGACACTGTATAAATAAAATCTTTTTAGACAAAATTACATCTTTCTTTTAGCCAATGTCCATGGAATAATTTAGAGAACTTCTATATTGTGTGCCATGTCTTGTTTTTCATCAGTCAAACCCATGTACTATGAAAATCAGTTCCTACACAAGTTGTTTTCTGTTTCTATAGTCAAAGGCATTTTGACAATATAACTTTAGAAAATATACATCAAGATCTTAAACAAAGTCCATGGAATAATTTGGAGAACTTCTATATTGTGTGCCATGCCTTGTTTTTCATCAGTCAAACCCATGTACTATGAAAATCAGTTCCTACACAAGTTGTTTTCAGTGTTTCTATAGTCAAAGGCATTTTGACAATATAACTTTAGAAAATATACATCAAGATCTTAAACAAAGTACCTTTGAACACCCTTTGGACTTAACGGGCAAAACTGATAGATTAGGAGAGTTGTAAGCACATTGTCCATGACTTTGCCATGTAAATGGCTTTAAAATTATGGCATAAAAAGTCACTAGTAAGAGATGGCACAACCATGTCCTCCGCTCAGAGGTCAAGGTCAAAGTTCATGATCAATGTTTAAGTATATCCATTAAATGCTTGTTACTCTACTTGTATGGTTACTGGTTCACTTTTCTAGTAACAACTTACATGCTTTGTATTGTTTTTTCTTAATGATGTGTTCCAGAATTTTGATGCAATCTTTGATACATTCAATTTATCAAGAAATTTAAAGAAAGCTTTCACTACAGTAGGAATCATTATAGCATAAGACATTTTCTCCAAAGATTTAAAATCAAAAGCTGAAAAAGGTGCGTTTTGATTGCCTGTTCCTTATTCTGCTTTAATATACTTAACAACTTAAAAAACACAACCTATTTAATAAGTCATATGGATTTTGAGCAGTGGATTTATCTTGTCATATGCAAAGTTGTTGACGTTTACAAATGAAATTATGCTTGATTTTGTAATGAACTTATTGAATAAAACCAAGGAATGGCAAAAAGCATGGTGTTCTTGAATTTTCCAAATTACACTTACAATTATGACAAAATACCCGTCAAATATCAGGTTGCGTTTTCAAAGTTGTTAAGTATATTTGACCTTGACATATATGGGCTGTTGCTAAAACATACAACCTTGACATAATCTTTTTTTATACATGTATACATTACTTCCAAAACATAAATTGACCTTGACATATATAGACTACTGCCAAAACATATGACCTTTACATATGACCTTCACCTTTAACTGATAGGTATTATACAATTTATTTACTTCAAATTAGATTGATATGGGAAATTGTCATCCTAAAAAGAAGTTCAACAAAGTCATATATGTTACAAAGATAAATTGTTTTATTTGCATGTGCTCACTTGTTATAAATGCTAACTTTGACAGAAAAAAAAGTAAGACAAAAAGTATATTAATATTTTGAGATTTTTCAATATACCAGGTAGTTATTACTGTTAATTTGTTACTACCCCAAAACACAGGAAGTGAAATCTACTTCATTGTTGATGAAGTGCTCCTATTCTAGTAAGGGGAAAACAAAAATTAGTATGGTTTGTTTTTACGACATGCATGTAAATATTTTTGCTGAATATTAAAAGTTGAATTTGGTTAAGCTGAAATAAATTCTCTAAAAAAATTTCTTTTTTTTGGGGGGCATGAAGCCGAAACAAAAGGCCTAATTAGATTATTACATATAAGTCTATCAATGTCCAGCTGTATTTCATTTAACATTATAAAAGTAAAGTTTAGATTTTCGTACTTCAGACCTGATGTTTGATAGCCTATGACCTGGAGATTAGACCTTTATATTTGACTGATACATGGCTGGAGTGTTTGCTCAGATGTCATCTTAATGACCTTAATGCTTGACCAAATTCCAAGCTTTGTGAAATATACAGCAGCCTAGAAAATGTAAATCTGCAAATATTTGACCTTGAACTGAGAGATTATGAAGCCTAAGAGTCCAACTGTGCATTGTTGTGTATGAGGGTGAATATCGTGCAGGAAATAGATGCAAATTTTTACAATGATTAAAAATGACCCCTTTCTGTAAGAGTTCAAAGGTCAGAGTGTATTACACAATTATGTTGATAAATGAACATGTTTACACCATATCAGTGTGCTTCTATAATTAAGCTACCTCAATTTTTCATTTTTCATCCCATCTCGGAATGCTCTCAGTATTATTTCCTATCAAAATATGAAAGAGGGAGCTTCAACACCCTAGTCACCATCTTTGCTATGTTCTTTTCTCTATTGCTGTATTGTAATTTCTCTTCACAATAATGAATATAAACAATGGCGTATCTGGAAGTATATGAGCTGCGATTTTGAAGTATACCATTTGAATATCAGAACAAACTTTAAAAATTGTATCTCGAACATCAGTGACTGACAGTAATACAAAGTAGGCTATTATCTTTTGATATTTTTGTTAAGTAGAATTGGGTCACTAATAATGGTCATATGTCCTTTCTTCTTAATAATTAGAGAAAATTTTAGTCTTTGACCTTGAACTTCAAACTTAGTAGACATTCTGCTGAGAAAAGTAAACCAAAATGTGAAATTTTAGGTCAGAATGCCGTAGGTCAAGGAAAGTTAGTAGATATAAGGTTCAAGCTTTGGTTTTGTTTGGTCACTAGATGACCACTCTAAACCTGTCCTTCATCAGTTTGGCCTGTTGGTTCCAGGACCAAGGTCACTATCAGGGCTGGTTATTGGTTTTTGCATTTCTTGTGAATTTATATACTTTGTAACTGGAGGTTTGCATTTTAAGGAAGAAACGGTCTCATAACTTTATGCTTCTGGAATTCATATAATGTAGAGTCTAGAACAGATGTAAACAAAATTTTGGAAGTTGCGGTATAAGTTAATCCCAAGTTTTTTGCTGAAAATGTGTTAAAAGTCCTGAACAGTATTCAAGTATTTTGCCATGCAATAGAAGCCTTAGTCTAAAATATCTGGAAATGGCTCAAGGCCCAGTGACTGTGGCCTAGCTGTTTTCATCATTCTTGGTCGTTGCTGCATATCCAAATGGCAGATGTATATTAGGAGAGGTCATAAAGAACATTCAGTAAATATAGCAGAGTCTTAGAAGTTTATACGCAATATTTGCAGTAAATTTTAGATAACTCATTAAACTGATTAGGAAAGAATTATTATAGACTTCATCATGTTCATCGCAAACACAATTATGCCAAATATACAAGGGCAGGTAAAAATTGAATTTAAAGATTTTATTGTTGGTGTGACCTTGACAACACTTCTATAGAAAATATCTGTCATTTCAGTAATAAAATGATGTGTTTTCAAGTTGTTGTTTGTTTTTTAAATATTTGACATACTTCATGTATTTTGAGAGCAATGGGAACTTTTAGTCAATTTCAGTTTCATTAATTGTGACATAAAAAACTCAACCAAATCTTTCTGCTTTCAAACACTGAAGCAGTCAAATTATAAGTTAAGGTACAGTACCTATATTGTTCAGTATTTGACTAGATTGAGGAAGATTTGTTTTCTTTCTGTGAAATTTACTGAAAACCAACTGATTTTTGTGTACAACTTATATGCCCTATGTTCGCAAAGTTTAGAATATACAAGTAAGTATTTCCTTACTTGTGATATAAATGTTTTGAATTTGATGTCACTTTGTCAAATTATATATCAGCAAATCTGTCTGACATTGGCAAATTGCAAGCATAGTTTACACGAAAAACAATTGGTTTACAGTATTCTACACAAGTCACTCATTTAAAATACGTGATCGTCCTTCGGGATGAAACAAAGAGTACTAGCAAGATTGTCCAAAGTCAAACCTCTGATACTCACATTGTTGAATTTGTAATTTAATAAAACAACATACCGGAACCGAATATCACATTTTGAAGTGTTTCAGAGAGATTAGCTTAATTATGACTTGGATTTTAATACAAAGTCCTCTCACCTATGAGCACTGTCTGACTTTTCACAAACAACCGACTCTATTATAGTTAAAACAAAGTAATTTACTGCAAACTTCATTATTAAAAGACCTAGATTTCACTTTTATTTATCAAAATATCCTAAGATATTATATACTGTAAGTAATTATTCCATTCTAAAATGTAGCTGCCTTTGATCTGCTAATGGAAATAGCTTTCATCCTATCATATACACAGGCATTCAATGAGTAAGACCAGGACCTAAAAAATGTACATCTCTATATCTGTATCTCTAGATAGCATGTAACTGTACATTATTTTCTTCCTGGTCACTCACCGAACGCCTGTGATTATTTAAGCACTGTGACTTAGTCACATGACAGTAGCTCAGAAAGATGTTTGCGCCAGAGTCAAATTTGATCAAGTTTAAGAAAATGTTACTGTAAGTGAGCAGTCTCAATCCTTCGTGCACTCAGTGTACCCATTCATCGTATGATTAAGTCAGACAGTATGATAAATGCAAAGAATCTAGTATGTATATAGAATTCAAGAAACTCCGACGAGGTGGCCCCTAATAGGATGTCTGGGGTTTCTGAAGGCTATTGTAAGGTTCTATGTGACACAAAGTAGACTCAAAAGAGAATTTGTCCACAACCGTGACATCTGTATATTACAACACAAAATCGTCAGTATATATGAATGTGTTGTTTACACACATTGTATCATGTCACTACATCCACAAAGGTTTGTAAATACGTTACTCTTCTAAATTACATCAACCCTTCAATTACGATAAATTTAACTAATATTACGATAGATTTAACTAATATTATGATAAATTTAACTGATATTACAAGAAGTTTAACTGATATTACGATAAAGTTAACCCATACTATGATAAATGTAACCGAAATTACGATAAATTTTACTGATATTACGATAAATTTAACCGATCTTTCAATAAATTTTACTGATATAACGATGAATTTAACTGATACTATGATAAATTTAACCAATATTTTGATAAATTTAACTGATATTTAATTGCTTGTTACATGCCGTGGGTTTTTTGCTCTTCAATGTACATTTTTACAATATACTTCCTATTATTAACATGTAGATTTCTATCATTCATGTATTGTTTTTTGTTTGTTCACCAGTTGCTATGTCATTTATTGTTTTTTATTAACTTGTCAATAAAAATAGTTCTGTATCACAGTTTTGTATTCTTTTCATTGAAAAATGTTTTCAACATCTTTGGATGTCTTGAAGAAGAAGACCTAATGGATAATCTTGCCTTAATCCGAGGAAGGTTATAGAAAAATGCAAGTTTTTCCACATTTAGAAGATAGATAATAAACACATAATAATATTTTGAATTCATTGTGCACCCTTCCCACACAAACTTGTCCATTACTGATTCAAATGAGTGCAAATGATTTGGTCCATTACTTAATATTCAAACAAGTGCAAATCAACTTGTCCATTACTTATTCAAACAAGTGCAAACAGACGTGTCTTTTAAACGGACTTGTCCATTACTTATTTAGACTGGGAAATGAACAAGCAATATTGAAACGACATACTTACTCAAACAAGTGGGCAAATGGACTTACCACTATTTATTCAAACAAGCAAACAGACTTGTCCATTACTTATTCAAAAAATGAAACGACTGATTTTTTTTATGGGAAACAGACTTGTCCATTACTTATTCAAATGAGTGCAAACAGACTTGTCCATTACTTATTCAAACAAGTGCAAACGAACTTATCCATTACTGATTAAAATGAGTGAAAACGAACATGTCCATTACTTATTATAATGAGTGCAAACAAACTTGTCCATTACTTATTCAAACAAGTGCAAATGGACTTATCCATAACTTATAAAATGAGTGAAAACGAACTTGTCCATTACTTATTATAATGAGTGCAAACAAACTTGTCCATTACTTATTCAACAAGCAAATGGACTTATCCATTACTTATTCAAATGAGTGAAAACGAACTAGCCCATTACTTATTATAACGAGTGCAAACAAACTTATCCATTACTTATTCAAATGAGTGAAAACGAACATGTCCATTACTTATTATAATGAGTGCAAACAAACTTATCCATTACTTATTCAAATGAGTGAAAACGAACATGTCCATTACTTATTATAACGAGTGCAAACAAACTTATCCATTACTTATTCAAATGAGTGAAAACGAACTAGTCCATTACTTATTATAACGAGTGCAAACAAACTTATCCATTACGTATTCAAATGAGTGAAAACAAACATGTCCATTACTTATTATAACGAGTGCAAACAAACTTATCCATTACTTATTCAAATGAGTGCAAACAGACTTGTCCATTACTTATTGAAACGAGTCAATTACTTACAAACAAGTGCTAAATGAAAATGTTATGTATTGGATAGCTTAAAACAGTGCAGACAGACTTGTCCAGTAATGATTCAAACTACAAATAGATAGGAACAGTGCAGATAGGATTCAAACTACACAGATTTGCAGGTTGATCATGATCTGCACTGGTCACAAAGGCAGCATTATTTGCTACCTACATGTTTATATATCATTTTGAAGTTCAATGGAATTTGCAGTTGGAGAGACATCGACGCAGATAGAAACATCACAAGTAATTTGACCTACTTCCATATTCATACTTGCCTTTGTATCACTATCAAATCAGGTAATTTCCCATTTACAATGTGGATAATATCTTCATACTGATGATTTTGGCAGATTTCCTCACAAAATTATTCATTATTTTAAAAACCCTGGCAAAGCCAACGATGACAATGAGCACAGATAAAAATTCAATTTGTTATGCGTCTATTTAAACACAAGGTAGGGGTCAATATGGCAAACTGGACAGCAAAGTAGGTGGTTTAGAGAAGGGGGCTTTTTTCCTACATAACTATTAAGAACATGTGACACTCCAGTAGGGGTCAATTTGTAAAGGGGGGAGATAAGACATCTATTAAATCTATAATGGGGGGAGACATAACTCTGCAGATCTGTAGTGGGGGAGACACTAGTTGTGATGGATTTTGTGGGAGCACTGATCCTAGTGAAAAACTTTCTGACAACCATTTTCTGTAAGGAATATGAAATCCACATTTATTATTGAAGTATCCACAAAATAGTATTTTATCAAAAATCCGCAAAATTTAATGCCAACCAATGTGGATAAATTCACAGCATTTGTTTCTATACCGAGTGTGAAAAGCAAAATATACAAACATTGCTGTCATAATCTGTTTTATTCATACTAATAACAATAATAATGACACCATTAAACAACAATGTTATAATTTCAGAATAAATAGTGCTAGAATACTAAAATTGTATACAGACATGTCCATTCTTACATTTGCACAGACGTTTTGAGAGAAAAAAACAATTTATTACTAAAATGCAGTGCAAAACTTCTATGTAAGTTTGGTGCTAATCTTTGCACATAACTTTCTTTTACATCCAAGTGCAAGACGAAATTCTGCCGCTACGCATTAAATCACAAATACACTGACACATTAATGGCCATTCTTCGACAATTCTGCTTCCTAAACACTGTAAAAGTCGTTTTATTCGTGAGGCTTTATTTGCAGTAATTTTTGCGAATGAAGCACTTAAAAAATTCATCGAACTCGCTAAAATAGCAAATAATCAATGATTATATATATTAATAGTGCTCAATCATGAATTCAAAAACTCAAGAATAACTAGAACATTGGAAAGTTGCGTAAAAAAACAAACCTCATAAATATAATGACTTTTACAGTATGTTTTACTTTATTTGTACTGAAAATGAATGATGTTGACTGCCATCTTTAACATGGGTATGAAGAAAGACTTTCACTCACTTTGTGTCTGCGATAACGTAAAGTACAAATGTTGCATCATGCTAAATATAGCACACATAGAGTGACACAAACTTCCTTAAGACACAGTACAATATGTACAAACAATTTTGTCAGAACATTCGTCTGTTTTAAAGATTCAACTCCAAAAGTCCTTGTGGCTTGTAGATTTCTAATGCCATGTTACCATTACTAAAATATGTATTATAACAAACTTACATAATTTAAAAAAAGCGTAATTGATTCTTGATCGCCTTGAACAATAAAATTTCAAATATAAGGTCATCTGATTACTTCGGTTGTCTTTCTTGAACCGATTTCCTGGTGTCGTAAATATTCATGATGTATAAATACATGTACATGTATGATTAACTATCTAGTACAACTTGAAACAGTGAAGTATTTTGGTGAACTTTTTCTGCAAAATTTCATGTGAAAATACATTCTAAGAATACTAACATGCTAATATAATCTTCAACCTTCATAGAGACTTGCTGCAAGCCATTTACCAGTACACATGATTAAATACACATTTGTTATTCAAAATGGAATCAATGTCAACCAGAGCTTCTCTTAAACAATCAAAAGTTTAAAACACAGAGCTGAAAAAATCTTCAGCATCTGAAGTTAACTTGTATCGCTAAAATGGCATAAGATATTTATATTAAATTTTCAGATTTTGAGCACTACCTTAGCTTTTTTAACAGTAGAATAAGCTGACATGTCCAGGCAACATCTTTAATAATTGTCACAGAAACAGACTTAATCCTGAATTAAAGAAAAATGTACAAGTTGTCAGAAAGCTCAGACCTTAAACTATTGTAGAACAAATTAAATCATACCCTTTGATATACAAAGTCCCTAATATATCCCCTACATGTATTTGCAGGCTTGCATTTAACCTTTACCCCGCTAGCAGCAAATGATTCTATGCTGTCTGATCATGATCTGCACTGTTTGCTATTCAGTAAGTAATTTTTTTGAGAGTACCCCTTTCAACAACTGATGGTATCTCCCAAACTGAAAGCTGGATGAGTCCATTATAGAAATTTAGGAGAGTAAAGACTAAAAACAATCATAACAGTCAATCAGCAGTAAATAAAATTAAATCGGGAACTAATCAACTAGTACAGTTAACTCTGTATATAACAAACTCTGTGGGGACCATTTAAATTTGTTCCTTATATCTGGAGTATGTTATATCCATAAAACTTTTCCATATTTAATAAAGGGGGAAAAATAGGCCCAGAAGATTTGCTACCGGAATTTCACTATATACAGAATTTCACTATATACAGAATTTCACTAAATCTAGAATTTCACTATATCCGGAAATTCGTTATATACAGAATTTCACTATATCCAATTCGTTATACACAGAGTTTACTGTAGTGAGCACTTCTAGTTTAATTGCACTGCATTCCATGGCTTTTTCTAACTACTACTACACACATTTGTCACTGCACCACAAACATTCAGATCTCAAAATTATCACAAGAATGTTACAATGTATTTACCATAAAAAAAATAGAGGATATTTTTTTTGTTTTATATGGATATGACATATATCTCACTGAGAAGTGATACAATTGTAATATTTTCACGAGCACGAAGCGGGAGTTAAAATGTGAAAATTGTATCATTTTTAGTTGAGATATATTCCATATCCACTCAAAATAAACAAATTTTATTTTTATTTTATGCTAGCTATTAAAACAAAAGCAAAATTATGTATATGCACTACTTAAAAAAGTAGTTCCGGCAGACCTATATCACCCACACTGTGACTGATATGATATATATATCACCACTTTATATTTCACTGATATAACACAGTATTTCACTAGTTAGCATAAAATAAAAACTAATATACAGTACATGCACACTTGAATGTAATGAAAATGCTAAGCTAAAAATAAATGACAAAGTCTGGTAAACAACGATGTTTCATATTCATTTTATTTACCTGGTGTCAGTAAATATACCGTATTCTACATGAACAAAATCCTCATTATGTCCTTGGGTTTAACACAGTTTTCTCCTCAAAAGAAACAAAAGTTACACTCAGAATTTTGTTGAACTGCAACACAATTTCTGAAATAGATAATCTCAAATAAAGAACATAATAAGCCCTATATCAAACCTAGCACAGTAGCGTTACATACATATATGGTTCTCGCAGTACCATAGCCCTGTTTGTCTAAGTCTATATGGTATTGGGGAGTTTTTCTGATGCTATTTACGATCTTTTTTTTCACCATTTCAGCGAATTGTTACAGAAGCTAAATGGTCTACTTTTTCTGTGACTTTCTTCAACGTGTAACATTCCATAAATGTGTAATATGTGAAATTTATTACTATGACTGTCCAACTTGTGTTATTTGAAAATATGTACATAGCTGGAGTGTGTAAACACGGGAGTATGGTACCAAACATATCACAGATGTAATGATAACTCACCCTGTCGCTCATTATTTACAATCTGTCAACATCAACACTTCTTTGAATTTTCTAATAAAATACTGTAAGTTACTTAATATTAGTGATGATTTAATTTTCGCTTTTTTCAAGAATTTCTAACCTTGCGAATTTAAAAATCTCACGAAAGATTTATTTCCCATACATTTACTATCAGAGACGTCTCCATTTGCAAATTTAAAATTTGCGAATAAGATCGTCTGCTCAAAAATCGCAAAATATTTGTCATGCGAAAATGACCTAATTTACAGTACGTGTGATTTAAGACGCCTCACCACACTAACTCTTGGAAGTTTAATATAAACTTAAATATACTCTTAAACATCTTTTTTACCTCCACAATTGGAAGAGCATAATAATCAACATATATAAGACAACCTTACACTGAATAGCAAAACTCAATACATCTTTATAATTATGTTCATTAATTCTATGCCTGTAAAGTTTGAAACATTTCAATCCAAAATGACAAAAGCTATATAATTTATCTATACTGTGCATTTTCATGCATTGATCTATATTGTTATTTTGCTAATGAAAATATGACCTTTCATACCATACAATATGTAAAAATACTTTACCTACATGCAACTGATAACTTAAAACCAAAAGCTCTAAAATGTATTTCTAACTTCAAATCCACTCAGCTGGGCGAGATTAGCTGACTCTACATTAAGAGTATTTTTATTTCAGTTTCTTTAACCCTACATGTACAAAAATCCTTTAGTGTGACCCCTTTAACATACCAGTACCTCTAGCTAGTTTTTAACATCTTGAGAAAATAATCTGCTCGTTTTAGGGAATGCCCCTTTAAAGCATAAGCTGCTCATTTTGGGGAATGCCCCTTTAATGCATAATCTCTGACATTTTATGATTACATGTGGCTTGAACATCTGAAACAATCAGAGGAAAGCACAATTCCAAGTTAACTTATGATTTTGATGTTGTATTTTTGCTTTAAAAAGATCAACCACATTGTGATTGTTTTTTCCCCAGTATTTGTGCATCTGACAATGGAATTCATGAATTTTGAAACATACATGTAACTACCCCCAAACACATATGGGATTTAGTCTCATATAATAAGTATGTTTTGATCAATGTTTTTAGCAATTCACAGAATTATACCCCTATAACCACTCTTACTATTAACTATGACTAGAAAATACTCAAAAGATCTATAATCTCTACTTTCTAACATAGTGCTGTGGTGGTTACAGTACCCCACCCACTTATGAACACTAGAAGAACAAAAACTTGCAAAATAACAAAGCGCATTTTTGTCTAATATTTACATATAATTCATATCTGTTTAATAGTATCTTTTATATCATGTTCCATGTATTTCCCATTAAATTTCCTTGTAAATTTTATTTAATTTACAAGGAAGTTTGGCCGAAAATGTTTGTTCTTCTAGTGTGCATGAATGGCTGGGGTACTGTAACCAGCATAGAACTATAATAGATGCCATTTTTCTTCTACAAAGCATTCTCCTGTCTAATGTCTTCACTTAAAACTGTTCCACATAACTTCATGCATTTACTCTAACAAAAACAACATACATGAATTCAAGTACACACGGACCTGAATTATATTCAAAAATCCTACTACATACTTCTTTGCCCTGAATTTACATGCAGTCACAGTAGTTATTTTCTACACGGCTGTCAATTGTTCAAACTAACAGGAATTAGTACCAATAGTAACAAATCATGAAAGCTACAAGTACAGTGTGGTTTATAGCAATAAACTATGGAATAAAATGGCAGCTCAAACTAACAATGCTGGCAGATTTTGAACACTTCTAAGTAAATTTCGAAAATTAAATGCTTTTTTTTCTTCTGAAAAGGCTTGTCAGAATTTGATTATGTTTGGCACAAATAATCAACTTTGTAGTCTGTAACAATAGAAAATGGATGTTTTTAGAAATGAGGCCCTTAAAGGGATGTAGCTCTAACTAAATGCACCCTTAAGTGTCTGTTAGTGCTTGTGTATTACCGGAAACTTCATTTACCATAAATCTAACATATTCATGTTTCTGTGATAATATTAACTTTAGAGACAGTGATAACGCATGAATATCGGCTCGTTTTTTAACCCATAAGCGTTACACTCTACATTCTATTAAAACACGTTATCAACATAAACATAGCAAAAGCGATTTTTTCCAGAAACACTGAACTCTTAAAACAGATTTGAATACATTATCTTCACAGCTTCTATTCAAGCTGCAGTAATAACAGCTTTGTCAGATACCAATGGTTGACTATAGAGCGCAGAGGAGTCAACAATCATGTGATAAAAGTTAAATGTAGCCACACAAACTAAATATTTCTGATTTAGTGAAAAAGCCTATGTGATAATAAGTCCTAAACCTATCATGTTTGTTGATGTATATAAAAGTTGCGTAAAAGGAAACTTGCCCATTAATTACAGTAAACATGGTACATCCTAGATTATTTTATGTTTGCAGGTCTTGAAGAGAATAGAAAATTACCTTGTGCAGTAAACATGCATATGAAAATGTCCCAACATATATGCAGAAGCAAAAAGAGTGAAAAATTGCAAAATCAAAAACCTCTATAACCGGTATTTTTCACAGATATACAACAATAAAAGAAATGGAAGTTTAAAATCACCAAAATAACCTACCGTAAAATACTAATATATATTATGGTCCTGAAAGATGTCAAAATTGGAAACCAAATTCAGACAGACATAGACAATTCTTGACAGAGGTTGAACTGAACTTTATAAATAACACATATACATGTAGAACCCGAAGCGTTAACAATCAGCAATGAGAAAGCAAAAACAGAAAAGATGTAATGCCACATAAACAACTATAATATGTCATACTTGGTGAAAACAACACAGATTTTAGTTAAATATAGGCATAACAAATAGTTTTTAAGAAGTCCACAGCCAAAATGTTGCATCTCAATGATGAAAGACTTCTTGCATTTACATCGGGAATCAGAATTACCGCTACTACATGTATATTTACACTTCTACCATAATCTCCAGTCATGTGTTCACCCCTGCATTTTGCAAAAGTTTCAACACCCCTCCAACAGAATTTATTCCCGGACTGCTTCAATATTGATTTCAATACACATGATTTTAATTTCTATGTAATCGAATTCCCTCATTTTCGTTTCAACATGATGCATATTATACATTGAACCTTCTTATAAGACTAAAATCGAATTAAGTCATACAATTTGCCTTTCACCCTGTATTTTCAGTATATATCTTTTCAATTTAATATTATGGAATTGCATCACAGGATTAAAGAGTTACAGGTACTGTTTCAATCCCATAAATTAATCAACAAGAGTTAAAGGTACTGTTTCAATCACATAAATTAATCAACAGAAAACTGTGGTCCGCCAGCGGGAAGTTTAGCCGGAAACGTTCCTCAGTCCGGTGTATGAGGGGGTTCAGTGCTGAAATAAGGGGTTGCGTCTGCTACAAGAATCGTGTGACATACATCACAAACTTTAGATGGCCGCATTTTCGGACCACTGTTTACAGTTTTAGTGATACAGTCTGAACAAAATATCTTCCCACAATGTCTGCAATGGTGCTAAAATGAGAAAATAATCGGTAAATCATTAATTTTATTTAACGTGCAAAAGTGAATGATAATGTTGACTTATATTACCTTCTAAGATCTATTGAATAATAACCAGTATGAAACTGTAGAAACCTCTGTTACACATTCAGTAACTTTCACATATCTCACAATTTTTGGGAGTTAGTTTATACTAATTTATTTTAGCTCGATTGTGTAGAAAGCTTGTAGCTTATCAAGTCAATCTCGAGTCAGCTCCCTGGAAAAACCAGTACTGGTGTCATATGAGGTACGGTCGTGACCCTAGTGGGGCTCGAACCCACAACCTCCGGGATGAGCGGCAGACACCTTAACCTCTACACCACCGCTCCCTTCAATGTCAGTAGGAAGTTTCAGAATGTCACAGCATTCATACACATGTACGCCCTTTTCATATTTTCTTGATTCAACAAAGTAAATTATCGAAGTGTATGCTATATATTGTATCAAAACTTGTTTGGAAATCCTGAAACAAAAATTGTACTTTTTTCTCGTTATGTGTAAGTGTAAAATTTGATGTTAAACACATAAATCGTCATGCGCAGTCTTACCTTTCTTTTTGTGACGGAGAATGCCTGTTTACAACTGTGACATTCATCAATATCCTCCTCATTCTGCCACCGTACCTCTGTCTCCGACTGCCGTATCTGCTCCAGCTGGATCTATAGAGTCAAACATTTACTATACATGTACCTTCACCTCGAGATTAAACACAATTTATCACATATCTGGCTTAACAATCACAGCTCGTCAAATCATACAACAGAAAGTATAACAACACATGCAACTTATTATTATAATCTTTGACTATCTGAGTTAAAAATTCTACATTTAATTTAATATTTGTATCTGATATATTGTAAATCATGAAACATTGGTGTGAACTTTATTTTTCCATGAGAGCTCTCCTTCACGAATTCGTCACTACCTACTTCATAGATCTCCGGAAATGATCGAACTTATTTCAACAGTGTGAACCAGCAGGATCGTTTGTGAATTCATGGCCGAATAACATAACGAAAAGATTGTAACTTATTGACTCGCAAATTAAAAATTATTTAAGTAGCTTGATATAATTTTATATCCATATCTCAAACTATTTTAATCCATCAAACGTAACTGGTAGCTGCAACCTTTATATCGAACGAGTGACATTGTTCATTTCCAATACCTGGCAAGTGTATTTATATGATTCATTCCAAAAAAAAATATGAAAAGACACATGTCTAGACAAAATAAATCATGTAAGGTAGAAACCAGACCTGTAGTGACTGGGATAGTTTAACAAAGTCTCTCTGTACAGCTTCACTATTATCTAGGTCACCCTGTAGCGACTGGGTCTTCACCTTCAGTGAATGAACTTCATTTTCCAGACGTGTCTGAAAATAAGCAAATTACAATTACATTTCTAACGCACTTCCCTTGTAACGTAGATTCTGATTGGTTACATCATTTAAATTTGCAACAGTTAAATAATGCATATAGTCAGAAAATCAAATGTTGTTTACTATTTATTGACCTTGACTTATATATGGTTTTTAGCCGTAGCAATTAAAAATACTCCGGACCATTTAAAAACGTATTTACATTTGCAAATATAAAAATTACAAAACTGTTAACCCTATAACGAAAATACAAACTATGAATTTAACAAATCACTGACAGTGTTGTTCAACCAAAAAACTAAAACCAGTCTCCTTTACAACCTATTGTTGCTTAGGAGAAAGATGGGTAGCAGTCTAAAATCTTCAACAAATATTGTGCTCTCTTTACCCGTCTGAAAACAAATTAAAATTGAGGCTTCCTAGACTGGTCTCGAAAAGTTATTTAACCTAATGCCAGGAATTGAACACCAGTCTCACCCTTGCATTAGACTGCTCTTCTAACTGTTTCTGTAATCCACCAATCAGCTGCTTGGATTTTGCCTGCTGTCCTTTCAACGCTTGCTCTATTTCCCGTAACTTGGTTTCTGCCTCGGCACGAACGGACGACTCTCTCTCAAACTCGGATCTAATACTGTCCTGTATAGCTGTAGGAAGGAAGGCACATTGATGAAAACAAATTCATGCATTATAATTATGCTACTATGTGGAGTTTAAAACTGTTATCTGCACAGTAAACAACAAGAGCTGTCAGTAGGACAGCGCGCTCGACTTTTTTAGTGCTTGCCAATAAAACAAAACTTTGACAGTTAAGGGCACACAAGAATTTAACTAGGAATTTCTAAGTACAAATCAAGATACATTTTCACAGAGTTATCTTCTCTTGCTTACAGATAGGTCTCATGATGGTACATAAGTACTCCAACTTTCAAAGTAATATCTCAAATGGTTAAGTCAACAAGTGGACAAGAATGAAAATTTTACCTAAGTTTCTAAGTCAAAAAGGGCCATAATTCATATAAAATCCTTCACAGAATTACCTTCTCCTGCCCGTGTTTTGGGATCATGATGGTAAACAAGTAATATAACTTTCAAAGTAATATCTGGAACGGTTTAGTCAAAAGTGGACTGGTACGAAAAACTTAACCCAGATTCTAAGTCGATAAAGGGCCTTAATTTTTAAAACAAATCCCTGACAGAGTTACCTTCTCTTGCTTACAGATGGGGTAATGATGTAAACAAGCATTCAAAGATTCAAAGCAATATCTCAAAGGGTTAAGGCAATAAGTGGATTTTACCCATATTCAATGTATTTTCTAAGTAAAAAAAGGGGCATAATTCTGTTCAAAACCTTGACAGAGTTATGTACTCTTGTCTGTTGATGTCGGTCATGATGGTAAACAAGTATGGTAAGTTTCAAAGCAATACCTCCAATGGTTTGGAAATAAAGTGAGGTGGTACGAAAAACTTCAACCAAGCTCAATACACTTTCTAAGCAAAAAGGGCCATAATTCTGTCAAAAACCATGACAGAGTTATGTACTCTTGTCTGTAGATGGAGGTTATGATGGTAAACAAGTATGGTAAGTTTCAAAGCCATACCTTTAATACTTTTGAAATAAAAGTGGGTGGTACGGTAAACTTAACCCAAGGTGTGGGGAGTGGGGGCGCGTTTGAGGGGCGCCGACGCCGACGTGACGACGGGTTAGGGATAGCTCTTTTCATAGAAAAGTCGAGCTAAAAAGCAGTATAGGAAATTTGCCATGATAAAACTAAGATAGAGAATTGTTTGCTCAAACAATTACATTATACCTTGCACGCTACTCCTCCTAGAAATAAAGTAATTTTTCATGCAAACAGTACTCTACCTACTACATATTTTGAGAAGAATTTGCTGCACTAAATTGTGTTCAGTTCCGATGTCCTTATATCTCCTACATTAATTCTGGAACTAAGAACTCTTGCATTGTGCAGATCTCGACCTAAATGCAGTAGTCATTCAAGTAATTGTCTACACAAGTTTTAAATTTCAACATTATTTTTTTAGTAACTTACATCCAAAATTTCGAATTTCTATTTAAATGACAAACATATTTAACAACTGTTTACCTAGTCTCTCTTGAAGGGAGTTAATTTCCTGTGTGAGTGTTTCCTCCATTGTTGATTTCTCCTGTTGCTCTGATACAACCTGATCTTTTAAGAACATCATCTGACTTTTCAGGGACTCCTCGGTATGTTCTTTCGCAACCTTTGCCTGGATTATCTCTTCCCGATACTTCAACAACAACAACTGCATATCCTTTGGTGACAAGAAAGAAAATTAATCATATACCGTTAATTACATACTTGCTTTTACGTTAAAACAAACTGTTAAGTGTGAAGTAATGAGAGAAAATAGCAATACATTTTCGGCTCTTGACAGAATAATTACTTGTAGTTTCGGCAACTTACTTGTAGTTTTGACTCTTGACAGAGTACCTTACTTGTAGTTTTTGGTATCTTACTTGTAGTTTTTGGTATCTTACTTGTAGTTTTTGGTAACTTACTTGTAGTTTCAGTAAGTTCTAACTTGACAAAATAACTTAATTGTAGTTTCAGCTGCTGACAGAGTAACTTACTTGTAATATCTTTCAAAATTTACTGAAAACTGTAGGCATTACATGCACACTCAACTAAAACAAGCCAAAGGTTTTCCTTTCTCAAATTTTCACTTTCAACCAATAACAACCCAAAGATCTATGACATTTTTTTTTATAAAAGTTTTATTACCTTTGGGTCATGTTGTAAATGCCTTATTGTATATATCAATGCTAACTTACATCCAGGTTGTTGGGCAGATTGATGTCTTCATTCTGCAGCTGCTCTGCATGTTTGGAATGTTTGCCTTGTAGAGAATCGTTCTCCTCTTGTAGCCGCACAAGCTGAAATAACAATCAAAATGCCAAAAATCGTTTCATGTAATGACCATTTCTGAAGTGGTGTTGTGAGTTTGAATATGACAGCTGCATTATACCAAAGATGTAAAGAGGCAGTATGTATGCTTAGCTTGACAGACTCACACAGTTGGAATAAAACAGAACACTACTGAAAATTACTTGTACTCTCTAAAAAAGCTTCTGGTTATAACTGCACCATTCTCCAAAGAACAAGTACACCTAACATTTGTACTTGAAAGTAAACCAAATATCTCACCTCTTTTTGGACCTCTGTTCTTTCCGATGACAGACTTTTCTGCAAGAGAAAAACAGCAATATTGGTAATTCAATGTTCTTTCAATTTATCAGGAAATGACATTGATACATTTGGTGCTAAAAAGTCTCATAAATTACGTTATTTTGTACAAATACTGATAAAAAGTAGCAGTTTCTTTAAGTAGGAAATGGGGCCCAATTGGCACATATAAATAGAGCTTTTATCAAGGACCACCAAAAAATGTTAACAGATTCCCGAAAGCAATATCTAACTTGTGTTTTATTCTTAACAACAGTCATTTACATGTTTTTTTCTTCTGGTATGTCAACATACTGAGCTATTCCCCCTCCAAAAGAGAAGAGTCCAAGCTGGTTCTCGTATGTCAAAATACTGAGCTATTCCCCCTCTAAAAATGAAGAGTTGAAGCTGGTTCCCATATGTCAAAATACTGAGCTATTCCCCCTCCAAAATGATGAGTTCAAGCTGGTTCCCATCATGTGTCAAAATATTGAACTATTCCCCCCTCCAAAAATGAAGAGCTCAAGCTGGTTCCCCAAGTACTATGATAAACAGCCATATCAATAAACTCACAAGACTATCCTGAAATTCCACTTGTGCTGTGTTATGCTGCTGTCGTAGTTCTGTCATATATTTCTCACACTCCTTCACTTTGTTTACTAAGCTTCCGATCTGTATAGCAATAAACAAGACGAGGGATGACAGCAGAACTCTTGTAACTTATATGAAATAAAGGACTTATGACAGTTTTGTGGTTAGCCCCCAATTAGAGCTTTTCACTTATGGTGGCTAATTACTGTAAGGGTCTTTATATATGTGAGTTGCTTATTTCGCGATTTTCTAATTTTCAATTTATTTCTGATTTCTTGAGCAAGACAAGCTAAATAAACACTATTTTAAATTTTAAGATGAGATTTAAGCAAGATTTATGAATTCACGATGTGGTACATTCACAGAAGTTAGAGAAAATAAAATGTTCACAAAGAAAACAACATTTACAGTACTGCAATACTCTACAGAAAAGAAACAATTTTTTTCTAAAAGGGAAAAAACCTGCTTAGTTTCAGTTACACAGAAAAAACATTCTACATGAGTCTAAGATCTTTTGTACATCTTTCATATTTTATCTGAAACATGTTAACTTATAACAAAACAAAGTCTTTAAGTATCTGTATTTAGTGGTTTGTTTGTAAGACAAGAATTAAAATATTCCGAACCTCTTCATCTGTGTTGGAAGCCGACTCTTTCAGTTTTTCTTCAAGTTCCGTAATGTAATTTTTCTGGCTATTTATAGTTTGTTTTTCTGCATTAGATTCACGTTCCTGAGAACGGAGTTTGGCTTTTTCATCTTTGAGTTCATCTTGTACGCTCTGTAGCTGAGCCTCGTAATTATTGCACATATCACACGGCCTGCCGAGCTTTTCTCGAGCTGCTCGTAGCTAGGAACAAGAAGGGTTGTAATAAGATACATGCACATATATAGGTCAACCTCTGTGACATCAAATTTCTGTAGAAAAGGCAAGATGCAAGAACACCAGCATGGTATGCCTACCAGGCTTCATGCTTATAAAACTTATATTTCATGTTCAACTGTGTTTGCGTATGAAACGATTTTAACTTCTAGCACTGCACATCTTACAGGTAAAGTAAGACCTTGTTTTAAAGTAATTTGAATATTTACAGGAAACAGGTTTGACACACTTTTATAAAGAATTAATAAAATATTACAATACATGTATTCTATTGATCCAAAGTCTGCACATGAAACTCAGATGAGCATGAAACAAGAGCTGTCCCTCACAAGTGACGAATGCCCCCGAAAGAGGTGCCTCACAGTCTGTGTCCTCTCCATGTGCTCAATAAATGTGCTATGTAATTTTAAATCCTTCCATGCATGACAGAGTAACCATGCATACAGTATTCCATTACTTTAAACACTAAGTGTGACCTTGACCTTTGAGGTAGGGACTTGCATGCGACACATCCGCTTGATCTGCTAGACATTTGTGCCAAGTTATTTTAAAATCCTTCAAAGCATGATAAAGTTATAGTCCGGACACAAATGTATGCATATATACAGGATTCCATTACCTATAAACTCTAAGTGTGACCTTGACCTTTGTGGTAGGGATGTGGGTCTTGCACGCGACACGTTGTCTTGATGTGCTAGACATGTGTGCCAAAATATTTTAAAATCCTTCAATGCATGACAAAGTTACAGTCCGGACACGAATGTGTGCATATATGCATATATAGAGGAATCCATTACCTTCAAACTCTAAGTATGACCTTGACCTTTGAGCTAGGGAAGTGGGGTCTTGCACGCCACACGTCACCTTGATGTGCTAGACATTTGTGCCAAGTTATTATCACAAAAGTAGATTTCTATATGCAAATTTGTTGAAATGAAGCATTATCATATAAAAACAAACAATATTCAGATGCTGTGTTTGGGAATGTGACGTCACAATGTTTATAACATTACGTCTCAAGTAATTCACAAGAGTCATCATGCACAGGGTGGTGCCAGACAGACTTTTCTTGCATATCGGATCGGTATTTCCGGTGATTTTGCCCATGCCTGAAAAACCGGTCTGGCACCCCTCCTATGCCAGACAACTCTCGTGAATTGCTTGTGACGTAACGTGATAAACATTGTGACGTCACTTTCCCAAACACAACGTCTGAATTTCGTTTGTTTTTATATGAAAATGCATTTTGGTAAGTTTGGATTTAGAAATCTTCTTTAAAGTGCAAGATGGTATGCAAGAAAAAGTTTCAATCATGAGGCATTTGGTTCAGATGGGAATATCTGTCCCCTCAGGTAACTATTTTGTGGGAACTCGGCAGAGCCTCGTTCCCGCCAAAACAGTTACCCTCGGTGACAGATATTTCAATCTGAACCTCGTGTTCATGACAGAAACTATTATTCCGGCATGGGTAAAATCACCAGAAATGCTGATCCAATGTGCAAGAATAGTATGTGTAAAACAGTATATGCCTTCTTTGAAATGGAAATAACTCCAAAAGTAAAAAGTGTTCTCATGAGTACAACTGGCAACTCTGAAATGTGTCTTTGATGCATTACCTCTTCCTGCACGAGTTTCCATTCCTTATCACTAACCAGTCGTTTTCCCTGCAGTGATATACTTTCAGTTTTAGATCTAACACTTGCTAGCAAAGTTTTCCTCGCTTCATTTTCTGGTGTTTGATCTGGAACAAACAACACAGTCAGTT